>JAOVYX010004914.1:0-37759 GCA_035668315.1 Drosera spatulata
ATTAATCAAATATTTTCTTAGATTTAAATATATAACCTTTTAGCATGATTTATTTTAAAATCGTAACGTTATATATTTATCTCAAAACTCCTAAAATTCTCGGGTATTACATTAAGCTATATATTGAAGCTTTGTCAAGAACAAATCGAGGAAGTCGAATAACCCTGGATGTAGATGATGAAAGGAACAGATTTTTCAAGCTATTCGTTTCATTCCTTGCTTCTAGTGTCGGATTCAAACATTGTAGACTGTTACTTTTCTTGGATGACACCTTATTGAAAGGTGATTATAATGGAGTTATATTAGGAGAAACAGGGAAAGATGCAAACAGGGGTATGCATTTAATTATTTAAAGAGAATTTTTTTTAACAAAGGTGCTCTGTTTCGTTTGAAATAGACGCTCTATTTTAATTAAACAGCGACTAATGATCTTTTTTAATAAATTGAAATTGTAGGACTTTTTCCTTTGGCCTTTGCAGTGGTGGATAAAAAGTCTTACACCAGCTGACATTGGTTTCTTAGAGTGCTACGACATGTTATTCCTGTAGAACGAAAAATCAATTTCATATCAGATCGGAATCTGGGCCTGTTGCAAGCATTTCTAGAGGCATTTAGGGAACATTCACTTTCCTATTGTCTTCGTCACCTCAAGGACAATCTCAAAGCAAGGTATAGAGGGACTAATATGCTGCATCGTATAAACAAAAAATTATAGACACCTTCGAGAGATGTGCATATGCTCCAACACTAACGAATTTTTATAATTCGATCGAAAAATTCCAGAAAATAGGAGTAAGCTTAGCTGTTGATTTTCTGGAATCTTTGATGCCATACGAAAGGTGGGTAATCAGTTTTGTAGCCGGGTGTCGTTACGGTGAGATGACAACCAATGCAGCAGAATCATTTAATGCTTGGCTTTTAGGTGTGCATGAACTTCCGATCACTCAGATGGTGGATCAGATCCGCATCAAACTAATGGAGTGGTTTTGTGATCGTTGCAAAGATTCTGAAGGGTGGAATGCGTGTTATGTCTGAGGATGCAAGACACTTTGAACAAATTATTCAAAGCATCCCGTACTTACTAGGTTAATAAATCATCAGACCAGATCTTTGAGGTGATTACCGTGCCCACATCTTTAGTTAATGTCAGCGAAAAGACTTGTTCGTGTCGTATGTGGTAGACAAATTGCTTTTCATGTTTACATGCGGCGTGCATAATGGGGAAGTATACTTTTTCGGTCAACAGCATGATAAATGATTATTTCTCTATTTTAGGTTACAGGAAAAATTATGAGACAATGATCTATCATGTACCATCATCGATTATCGACCAAATTACGACGACCACTGTTGTAGAAATCGCTCCGTCTTGTTCAGGTAGGCAGTCAGGTAGGCCCAAAAAGCAACGTATTCCTGTCCAGTGGCGAGGAAACAAGGGGCATTGAGTGCACAAAGTGTCACAAATTCGGACATCACAGCAGAAAAACTTGTCATGAGCCCATTGTATGATTTCTTCATGTTTTTAACACGTAATGTGTCTGTACACCTTTCAAACCATGTAACGTTTCTTTTTTTTTTTTTGTTTCGTTAAATACCATGAACAATTGCAGAATTTACGCTGTGTCCAATTCTTTTCTTGTTGTTTGTATTGTTAAAAAAATTTTCATTCTTACATATGCGCTCTGTATCATCTCAAACAGGCGCTCTGTTTCATGAAAACAGAGCGCATCATTAAATGAAACAAAACAACATATTCATTTTTAAGCACTTGATTT
This sequence comes from Drosera spatulata, assembly GCA_035668315.1. Classification (NCBI taxonomy): domain Eukaryota; kingdom Viridiplantae; phylum Streptophyta; class Magnoliopsida; order Caryophyllales; family Droseraceae; genus Drosera; species Drosera spatulata. The sequence continues at coordinate 1,776 of JAOVYX010004914.1, forward strand.
TTTATAACATACAAACAATGTAAAGATTCTATGTATTTTAATTAATTACATGAAAGGAAATAAAAACCCTCATTTTTTAAAATTTAATCCCAATACGTATTGATCAAACATGGCTTTGACAAAAGGCACACTGCTTTTTTTAATACTGTCACTCTGTTTTAAAAAAACAGAGCACATGTTATCCAAAGAACAGAGTGCCAGATGGAAAAAGAAAGAGAGATGATTATTAATTTAATAAACCATAAACAAGTATACTAAAACAAACAGGAAATACAACGTATTACATATAATTCACAGGCATACATTAACAACAGATCCAAGCTCATAGTCTTTAATTAAAACAGCGACCATCCTTGCCCTGAACCTTCGAATATCTTCCAGAGTCATAGATTTGGGAATATCCTCGCCATTTCCAATTAGCTCAATCCTTTGACACACATGCACACCATAGTCTAGGTTTTATTGTGTAGGAGCGTTCTTGTTGATGATTACAGTTTCTTTTTTCCTTTTTTGCTGCGTTGCATCTACCTTAACCAGATCTTTTAGAAAATTTTGGACATAATCAACCTGCACAATTGATAGAAATATGAGAACATTATATTCTGTATGGTGTACAATCAAACAACAAAAACAAAATCAAAACAGTAGTTTCGTATGTGATCTTATTATTATTTGAACATCCCTTCCATATGCAACTTTTTTTGTCCTCTTTGAGTTGTGATGTGTCCATGTGCTATTTTCACTATCAAAAGCCAACAAAGTACAATGGAAGGGAGACGAACCCTTCGGGACGTCTCTTGTTGAGTCCATGGGAAACAGGTGCCACCTGCATGTCCTATTACCAAGCATTGGCTCTTTTATCCCTCGATCCCTTGCTCCGAAATTTTTGTCACTATTTACTGAATTACATGAATAACACACAGTCAACTACACAAATATTCTATTAGTAAATAATTAAACAAACGAATTGCTTAAATATTACCCAACATTCAACAGTGGAAACAACCACTTGGTCCTTACATTTCACAGTTTTTAACATCAACATGACCTTGATGCGATCTTTCGAGAAATGAATGCCAGTCCTGTAATGAATTCAAAAATTAGTTAATTAAACACAGAGAATTTTTTTTTAAGACTAGCGCTCTGTATTTTGTTATAAAAGCACTCTGTATGGTGTAACACAGGTGAACTGTTTTGGAATCATACAGGCATGTTACATGCATTAAGGCAAACTAAAAACACATCATAGTCCATCAAAGAAATCTAATCACAACTAGTTATCAACTAAACGTTAATTTCATGAAAGAAGATAAAAAGAAAAAAAAAGAATACTTACGTTTGATCCTGCATTGACTTAAGTTTATCCCATTTTCCCTTCACTTTGTCGATCATGTATCCCGTTACATCAAGAGCTGTCTTCTGCTTCTTTGATAATCCATAAGTGAATGAACTATTCCTTTTCTTCGCACGAGGTTTTTACCTTTGAGATGCATAACCATCGAAGACAAAGTACGTCCTGATTTTTTCTTTGGTTTTTTTTTTTTTTGCATAACCTCCTCGCATTCTTCTTCATCTGACATCAACAATTCATCGTCATCGCTGATGTAAAATAATTCTTCATCGTCTTCTTTCTTTTTTTCCACAGGCGTCGATGTGCTATCGAACAACGCTTTATACTAAGACGTAACCTTTCTTTCAATCTCAAGTTCTTCCAAGAGCTTATTTTTTCCACATCCAATGACCGTATGATGTCGTTCAATCTGTCTCGTTCGTTTAATGTCTTAAGTATTAATTCTCTGGCACTCTTCAACTCCTCCTTCAACTTCTCCCTGGCACTTGTTTCCTTAACCATGAAGATTTTGTTCTTTACAGCTTCTATCTTGAGTTCATGGATTTGTTTCTTCAATTGATCCAACTCCTTGGCATCTTCGGCAGGAAACATTTCCTTCTATTCTTGTGTTTCAGATTTTGATGCCCTCAGAGCTTCCAATTCTGAACGGGCTGCAACCCGTTTAACTGGCATGGACATGACCTGATGAATGAAATTTGACCGAAAGAAAAAGAAAAAAAAGACCAACGTTTACAATAAAGACAAACAAAGCGATAGGCCAACAAAACAGAGCACCCAGCCAAAAAAATAGAATGCCAGATGAATTTGCAATGAGCTTATCTTTGCCTCGGTCAATTTCAATTAATCCAAGTTTTTTTTGACAATTTTCGTTCAAATAAACGATCTGAGATATTACATAATGATTTAATAAACGAAAATATAACAAAAAAAATAATACAGTAACAGAGCACACATAAATAAAATAGAGCGCCTTAAGGTTTCCAAGTCATAATACCTTTTCCTCAGCCAAACACAAATCATTCTTCAGTTCTTCTATAATTTTCTTCTCTGATTGTAGTTGATAGTTAGCACAATCAACCTAAGCATGATTTCAAAATTGCTGTTAACTTAAAACACACGAGTTAAACAATAAAACATAAAGCACATTTAAATTAAAAAAATACCTTTTCCTCAAGCTTCGAAATTCGTTTCGTTGCAACCGAAAGCTTCTCGCTCAACGACAGATTATCCAGCCTTGCTTCCCGCAGTTCTTTATTTAAGATAGAAAGTTTGTCAGGCTTTATGTGTTTTATGAGGAGATCAGATAAAGAAACCTCATCCTCAGATGGTTGAATTCGTCGGTCTGACTCCGTCGATTCACTTGACTTTGAATCATACCCCCTGGCTCAAAACTCATAATGTTGTGGCTTTTCACTTTGACTTGATGTACCATTAGAAGATTGTTGTTCCACATCATGTAACAAATCAATCGTTGCTGGACCCAATCCATATTCCCTTCTTTCTAAATCAGTCGGATGCAACTCTTGCAAAATTAGTTGAAATTTACAGAAAAACAATATCACATTCAAATCCTACATAATTTATCAAATTTGTAACACAAAAGAAAAAATCAACAGGCGCTTTGTTATTAGCACTCTGTTAATGGCGCTCTGTTTTCAACAGACACATCACTCTGTTTCATTAAAACAGAGATCAACTAATAGCAAATATTGCATTACTCTTTTTTTTTTTTTATAAAAAGTATAAATACCTGGTCTGCGTTGAATTTAACTGATGTTGCATGTATATCTTTTGGAAGATCCTTTAAAAACCACTTTGCACACCTCAGAATCACTTCGTCTTCGTACCCTGTGTTCGGATCTACCACATTTGTCCTCTCCAAAAGTCAATACTGATATGTATTAATTTACAAAATAAAAATAAAAATGATTAGCGCCAGTTTGAATAAATACCGAGCGTTTAGTCTACAAATACAATATATATGAAACATAGTGCCTATGAACAAAAAAAAAAAAACAAAAACATTTCATCACTTTTCAAACTTACAGAAATCATTATTACGCATCCAACGACTTTTTCCGAGATACTGGAGTTATCATCCAGTGATTTTGCTAGTTTGCGAAAGAAGTGAAGCGTCCAATCATACTCACACATCTTCTCCATTTCCCCAATAAAGTTATCGTACGATCAGTTCAGCGAGGGCTATTAGCTCTTGATACCACAAGCGATGTATCTTTTATTCTATTTGTTGTGAGCTCTTTTTTTGCCCTATTTTCTTGGTTTCGGTTTGGAAAACGACGATGCAAAAAATCTGAATTCCAAACAGCATCAAGCAAGCCTTCATCATCAATGTTTTTATCTCCATCTACTATTCCAAAAACCAGTTTCATGTCCAATAGTTGGAGGCTAAATACATAATCGCCTATAGTGAATGTCCTTTCCCCTTTGTTGTAATGCTCAATAATTTGTTGTATACTTATCACTCTTCTTATATTTGTCCAATGTCACTTTTCCTTTTAAAACTGACTTGATCAATAACCAGAATGGTGTCTTTGCAAATTGCACTTTGTGTTCTTCAGTCAATTCCATTTCGTTTTTGGTTAGAAGCTTCACAAGAGTGCCCAAATTTGTGCGGTACTGAAACGTCATTGAACCTGTCATGCAAAAATTATAATTTCACATTAGAACAATTTTGATTATTGTCAATATACTTCATCAGATCAACAATGTGTTTACACAAACAGATCGACCGTTCAAAAAAACAGTGTGCCTATTTAATAAAAAACACACACATCTCTCTTGAATGAAACAGAACGTCTCATGTGCACCAAACAGAACGCCAGTTCAATTACAACCAAACAGAGCGCCTCTTGTAAAGCAAACTTATCCAGTTCCTTTTAATTTATCATGAAACAGGACGACCGTTTACTTATAAAAAAAAGAGCGCCTCATGTAAACCAAACAGAGCGCATGCTCGAGCACAATACAATCAAAAAATAGAACGTTATTACTCAATGTAATCACCATGTATAGATAAAGTAGAGCGCTTGTAATATTATAACAGAGCGTCCACTCATCCATCAAACAGAGCACACTACATAAATTGCTGCAAATAAAAATTAAGCAATCTCTGCTATCCTATAGTTTGTAGAAAAACAAAACAATTCAAAAACAAAAAATAATAGGCGTTCTGTTTATGAAAAACATATTAGGGTTTTTGGAAAAATCAGAGCGACATTCATCAATACCAAATCCCATTTTCACATAAAAAATTATTAAATATAGAGCGAATTGGATTTAACATTCAAAATTGGTTTCCTTACCACTCAAGTAGTCTCCTGAACGAGACAAATAGAGCACCGAAAATAAACAAAATTTGGGACAAACTTTTGCAATTTGAAACTTCCTAAAACTAATCGAGATCAGAGAACTGAAGAATCGCCTCGTAATTGCAACCTAATGCTAAGCAATCGTTTGAAATTGAAGAATTTTCGAATTGAAGGTGGGCGATTTTGGTATCAGGTTTGGAACGCGTTCGTGGCTTTTTGATTTCTGTATGTCTTGATAATTTTATTTCCGTGTATATTTTTTTGGTATTATTTTCTCCATTGTGTATGTTTGGGTAATTCGTCAACATCTACATGGTCGCTGATCGAGAAAAAATTTATTCAAATAAAATCATTTAAATGTAAAATAGAACTATATATTGAAATGATAGTTCTATAATTAATGTTAAAAATATTTTTTAGTGTTAAATTATATTGATATTTTTATTTATTTTAATATTAAGGTTGCATTTGGTTTGAAAATGGACCTGGACAATATTCCATGTGGGGCAAATCAGTTTAGTTTTTCATTTAATTTTGTTCCATTCTCCAACGAGATTTAGGGCTTAGAATAATTTGTTCCATAAACCCATGATTATTAAGCTTACAAAATTTTGATATCTATATTTATCGAGTTAATTTGGTGTCTAGAAACCTTATAACAACATGATATTACTCATCATGTTGTCGCAGGGAACGTTTCCGCTCCCACATATGACAATATCATCGTCATGTATGTAAACACAATACATGTAAACACGAGCATCATAAGATAATGATTTGGAATATTTGGTTTGATTTCTCTTTTTTCTTCTCTCTAGATGTATTCCCCCTTCCCATTGCTCTCATTTGCTCTCCCATCAATCCTCATCAGTTATCACCCAACAGGTTTCTTATCCTCAAACCCACAATCACACACCCAAATCACACACCCAAATCCAACCCCAAAACCAAACCCACATTCACAATCGCAGAAAACCCCTCAAAAACCCCCCAAACCCCAAAATGGGATGGAAAAAGAGTTGGTGGAATCGAAGAACCAAATCAACAACAACATCGTCATCATCACCACAAAGAACACGAAAACGTAACACCACAAAAGAGCGCACTTATCTGACCCCAGTGGATCTACTCACAACAGACCTCGAAGGACTCGAGATCTCATCAAAACCAGACATTGACCAATATACCCCTAGGAGTTTCCCGGATTACGTGAAGAAGTAGTGTTGGGAGAAGGCGGAGAAGGCGGAGAAGGTGAAGGGAAGGGATCCGAGTAGGTGGAGGAGAGACCCTTTTGGGAATATCGTGTTTAGGAAGCTTGTTGGCTGTCCTGGGTGTCTTTGTCATGAGTATGATCATATTGTTCCTTATTCCAAGGTAAAATGAATGATGTGGGGTTTGATGTGGTGTGTTTTGGGTGTTTGGGGGTTCTAATTGCTTATGAAGTCTACTCCATTGGTCTCAAATTTAAGTTATGTGGTTTGATTTGGTGTCATGAAAGAAAGGAAAGAACGGAACATACCACATAATCCTACACTCACGCCAAGTGGAGGATGTGGGGAGTGACATCTCTTAAAACAGATCTTATCCTTATTTTCGCACACAGAGAGGCTGTTTTTTAATGTCCACGGATCTCTGATCTAGTAGGAAAGCGATGTATCACTGAGACAACTTGACTTGACGATTTGCTATCATGAAAGGTTCAAATATTATTTGATGCAAATTTATCGCTTAACGTTATTGATTCTATAAGTTATGTGTGTTCGTCGTGTGCTTAGAAAATGTCTAGCCTAAGTTTGAGTTTTGGTGAGATAAGTTCTCACAAAAATTAGAAGTCACCAAGTATGAGGTTCGATGATGCGGGTCATTTTATTGGTCATGCTTCAACCTTCAGATTCATACGGGACCTTAACTTGTGGGTTCTTGATCTGGTATGAAAAAACTTCACTAGTTTGAATGATGTTGATGCTATATATTTAACATTCCTTTCCAAATAGGTCATGATATTGTTTTTTTTTTTGGGTATGGAATAGGTCATGATATTGTTCATACTTGAAATCCAGATGAAAGCATCTGTTTAAGGAATTTAGTAAGAAATGAATAATATTCGGGTATTTTACCATGACTTTGAACTTTTGCGATAGATATTTTCTTTATTTGGGTATTTGTCGGTGCTGTTGAGCTAAAACTAGGGCTTGCTGTGGTAGGAAGTTCTGTTTCACTCCTAAACAGGCTTCTGTATAAACGGATGAACTAGTGTTTTGGGCTTCTATTATTCAAACAGCATCAAAGCTGTGATTTTCGAAGAGTAGAAGAACTTCGATATGATGTAAATCTATAATTCCCATCCCTATAAAAAGACTTCTAATCGCTTCTGCTACATAGAGTTGGAACCAGCATAGGGGAAAGAGTGATATCAGGTTGGCGCTGTGGTATAAAATAGACTTTGCAGTCTGCTTAGCAATAGGTACTACTGTGGACTATTTAGAACCTTTCATTTTCAAGACCCTAATTCTCATTGGTTCCCTTGATGTCTATGAAGTGCACTATGGCAAGTTACTATCAAACCTTTGAGGTTATCAAAACCAATTGACAATGAGTAACCCAAGATAAGTTTATGCACTCCCCGGATGTGGGTTCTATATTTTCAATAGTTACTAATTTTGAGAAGTTATTCTTGCGGACAGCTGCTTTTCTTAATGGTGTATGAAGTTTAGATGTAGTTACATGATAAATCCTATCTTGATTAATATGGCTACATTTTTTGACGTTGAAGCATTTGTTGATTTCTCAAAAATGTATCTCAGGGTGGGCAAAGCACGCTCGAGAACTGTCAGGTTCTACAGGTACTTTTTCCTCTTTTCTCACCCAAAGCCTTCATATGTAGTTGGCTTGAAATCTATAGATATATTGTCTTTCAGATTGTATGTTTTCACTCTCTCAGTCTTGAGTCATTTGAAGATTTCTTTGCCTTGTTCAGGCCAGTGTAAATCGAGCTAAGGGATGCCGGACAGATATACCAAAAGTCGATCTCATTAACAGGAGCTCTTATTGCCGTGTTTCAGGTTCTTTGCTTAAGCTCAAATACTTTTCTTCGGATTGTAGAACTGGCATGAAATCAGTGTATCTGTTTGGATATATAAACCCATTTCCGCTCATCAACTGAGGCCAAAATCTAGCTGCTTGATCAATTTGGGGAAATTGTACAAAAGCTTTGAAGATTTCCTTTTGCTGTTCTACTATTTCACCATCGTTGCTGTTACTGAAATGAAGTTTGCATGACTCTGCCAAAGTTTGTGGAAATTGTGCAAAACTTGTGTAGATTGTCATCTACTATACTGTGTATCATATAAGCTTTTACTGAGACGAAGTTTGTGTAAATTGTACTGCAGGCCGTGACTTGGATCTCATCGAGTTATCCGCCTATGGCAATGTAAATCACGCCCTTGATTCTGGTGGATGCAGCATTCAGTGATCATTCTTGTCAGATTCTATTTGGAAAACGATTCATGATACTGAAGGTCTGGAAAAACCAAGCTCAACTTTTGCATTCCGGGCTCATCTCATTGTTGTTGTGTCATCAATTGATCATAGTTTCCGGCCACTCATGTCCATATCTGTTTAGCTATTCAACAGATTTTTGATTTTCGATCTGTCAGTTGGATGGATATTCTTCTTATGAAATTTTATGCGCTATCGATCAAGCTATTACACTTCTGGGCTGTAAATTGTGTTTCACACTCTGGGCTTTAGATTGTTTTTCTGATGATGATTTTGTAGGGAATCAAGGGAAGCCTGACGGAGAGAGTCCAACATCCAAATTAGGAATATATGTAAAATAGATTTATCTTTAATTCAAAAATTTAAGTTGATGGATTATGAATGATTCATATATATTTCATTTTTCTTCTCTTAATAGTCGATATGAATAAACATATTTATATATATTTTTAATTTCTCTTTTTGATATAAATCCATCCACATCACTAATTTTTGGTTCAAGTGCTCTCGAAGAACTCAGAGATGTACTTTTATCTTGGTGACATTATCTCTGCGACAGTGATAAAGCAACCGCCATTCGAAATGTATCGAGATTTGTTCTATTTCCCATATGATTTCACTATTTTCAACAAATTGCAAGTACAATAATACAATCACTCTTCGGCACATATTCAACAATTGAACGAGAACTACAAGTGTGATGGACAAATTTAACAAAGCCTAGTGCCTTCTAGATCACACATCGTGACATCCCCGCTTTATGCATGCCCATCTTCCCTCCTGCTGTATACGCAAGTACTCAGACCAACAATTATATGCCGTATTATTCCCACATATTCACCACCACAAACAAATGCGGACATTAGCGGCTGAGAACTATGATCAATTGATGCTATAACATGTGATGAAGCTGGACCGGAGAACACCAACCCAATTTTTCCCTACCTTCCGTATTATGAATCTTTTTCCACATAAAGGGAGACGGGTATAATCACTGAATGTTGCATCCACCAGAATCACGGGTGTGATTTACATTGTCCTTTTCGGCTAACTCAGTGAGATCTACATCACGAGCTACGGTGTTACCCAATTCATCGGTGTGATTTACATCGCCATATGTGGTTAACTCAATGAGATCCATGTCACGACCTGCAATATTGCACAAGTTTCATTTTAGTAAAAGCTTATAAAACAAAGTCAATGATGGTTCATCAATAGATGGCAATCTTCACAGGTTTTGTAGAATTTCAACAAAAAATTGATCAAACTGTGATCTATATGTATCAAAAACCACCTCTGCTGATTGCATGAAAGTTTTTCAATCCAAGGAAAAATTATTGAGCTTAAGCAAAGAACCTGTAACTTCGTGAGAAGAACTCCTATTAGCAAAACGTGCTCTTGATATATTTTCCCCTCTTCCCTTGGCTCGATTTAGAGCAGACTGAACAAGGTGAGAAACCAAGAAACTTTTGAATGACTCAAACAATGCAGGAGAGTGAAACCAGACAATGTGCAAGACAAGAAAATTCTATAGGGTTCGCATACAAAACAGAATGAGATGATCCTAAGCTAGACAACCAAAATGTATACCTGTAAAACCTGACAGTTCTCGAGCGTGCTTTTCCCACCCTGATCCATAGCAGGAAAATCAACGAATGCTTGGAAGTCAGAAGATTATTATAACAGGGTTACTATGGTACCTCCAGCCAAACATAATCCAAACTCACTGTAAAAGACCTACGAATATTAGTCATACCTAAAAAAACCTTTTTCGGACTTGAAGCATTAACAATATCATGAGTTACCTCACTTAGGAATGTCATACATATGGCATCAACATCATTCGAACATAGCGAAGTATAATCACACGTCATGATACCAGATAGAAGACCCCTAATACCAAAATCCCAGGGTATTATAAAACCCATGGATATAACCATACCTTTAATACAACCCTAATGTTAATTTCTGGTAAGAACCCGAAGCTTAACCAACAAAACCACCCAAATCATCCACCCCGGACAAAGCACTATGTATATAAAGGAAACATAATTCTCAATGGTGAAATTCAGTCAAGCCTTATACCACGCCCAGGACCTACCCTACCAAAATTCAAGCTTAAGCTAGATTCTTTTTAACACAAGACTAAAGCACATTATTTAAACTATCAATAGCATTGCACGAAAAAACTCCTAGTACAACTGCAACTCCCCGGCCAATCCTCGTTATCGGGTCGCTACCAAGAACCGTTTTTTAGGCTTAGAACTGAACTCACATATCAACACTAGCCCTTTCATAGTGTGTAATAGATTCACTCGAACAAACATTGCTCGACGTCAAGCATGCTTAATGTTAGAGTTCTAAAGTGATGAGCTCTTCGAAAACAAAGACTCACTTTGTTGATATAGGTAGTATTATCAAACCGTTTTAAGCTATTTTTTGGGATGGTACAACAGTCACACTTAATTTGAGACCATGGGAGTAATTCACAAACAAGAATCCCCCAAACAAGGGACACATAAAAACAGACACAACACCAAACCCTCATCGTTTTTTTTACCTCCTTGTAAAGAACAATATGATCGAACTCATAGCCCAAAACCCCACGACACCTCTCGAACTTCCTAAACACGACATTCCCAAAAGGGTCTTTCCTCCACCTATCAGGATCCCTTCCTTCCACCTTCTCCGCCTTCTCCCAACACTGCTCCTTCACACTAATCGAAAAGCACCTCGGCGACGAAAAACGCCTTGTTGAAGTCACCACCTCGGTCTCCCCCACCACCTCATCACTACCTATATGGTCCAGGACTTGTTGGTTCTCCGTGCTGGTCGATGTGGGTAGTGATGATTTGGGTTTTGGTTTCCATTGTTTGTGGTGTTTGGTTCTAAGTGGGTGGATTTTGATGGGTTTTTTGGGGAAGTGTTGGTTTGGGTTTGGGGATTGGAAGAGTCTGTTGAGGTTTGAGAAGAGGGATTGGACATTGCTGAGGAGGTTTTGGCGCTGATGAGAGGGGAGATGAGGTTTGGGATCAGGTGGCATGGTGATGCTCGTGTCGGGAAGTGATGGAGTTCTCGGGTTTCTTATCTTGAAGGTTTGTGTTCCAGGTTTGAGTTTTTGTTTGTTTTGCTTGGGATGTTTTTTTGGTCATGGGCACCATTTCTCAATGCTTCAATATTCTTGTTTCAATTTACACATTTTAATATTTTTATTTTTAATTAAATACTCTATTTTGTTGGTCCAAATTAAATATTGTATTTATTTTATTTCAAGTTGTAACATTATTATATGTTTAATTATTTATTATTTGTTTTATCGAACTTTGTTTACTCATTCAATGAGATGATAAAATTTTAAAACGAAGTTGATTGAGATAAGGATCTAAATTTATCTCGATAAAAAATAAAAATCAAACTGCTATAATTGAAATAAAACAAAAAAAGAAACTCTTTGAGTCCGGAAGCTAGCTTATCGTTAAAGTTCACCCGTAAGCAAATCAATACAAACAAATCATTCCAGAACAAATTGAATATAAATGTACATGATTAAACTCAAATTTTAAATAGTAAAATATTACAGTATTCTTGATATAGAAAATATAAAATAACAAAAGAGAAATTAACATAAAACCCCCTTGTATTTTGACTCATTTGCAGGAAACTCCCCATTGTTTAGAAATAGGCATTTAAACAACTGACGGAGAGGGACTAAAATGTGACTGTTATTTTTTTCATCCAAACTAAGGGAACCCTAGCCAAAATTGACCAAGAATTGTATGCTTCTATTCTTTATTCTTTCTTTCGCATTTTTATGACCAATTTGCCCCTTTCTCAAACCGTTTAAATCCAATCGGAATTTATCTCAATCCTCTTAGAAATTATGGCCCAATTTCACCAGCACAAACCTAACCATCCAGGATTATCTCAAATTGATAATGACAAGCCCGGTTCAATCCAGTGCTGCTGTTGGGACATGATCTCCATCCATATTTACCCCTCAATTTTGTCGTTGCAGGAAGGTTCCTCGTAGAGCATCAATGGGAGATTGTATTTCAAATGTGACGATTACTGATACTTTGGTTGGTGTAAACCTAATGTTGTAGTTGCTGTTTCAAGAGGAGCTGTTGATGGTTCGGAGACAAGGGTTGCAACTTCGATGGGTGTTGTTCAATTGGTTTGTCGATGTGATTGCTCAAGAATTGGGGAAAGAGTTAAGACACTGACGATTGTTGTTAGACTTCTGAAATTGGCTGTTCTGTCTCTAGCAATTGTTGGAGCTTTGGCTTTGTTGTTCAAGTGATGGATGAGGCTGTTCGAAGGGCTGTGGCTTTCTGCTCTTGGTTTGGAGAATTATGATGTATAAGGGGACAAATGCTGGATTTTGAGGATCTATCAATTGTAGTTGTATTGTCTCAATGTATTCCATATGTTGACATTACTCGAATAAAAAGGTTGAGAATCATTCGAGATGTTCTTGATGTTATGCTTTTCGCATTTTGTTGAACTGATATGCCATTCCTGATACAACTAACCAGAAATAAGGGCCTTATTGGACTGACATGAACGGATACACCACTACTGATATGAACTGACATACCAATCCTGATATAAACTCAATCCTGATATGACTCAATATAGGACTGAACGAATACTAAACTGGTATAACACATTACAACTTGTCCAGATCCTGATATGACTCAATAAGCACTGAAATAAGCAATAAACCAATCCTGATATGACTCAATATTGGAATGAAAATGAATACTAAACTGAAATAAGCACTTGTTAATGAAGAGTTCATACAAAGTGCAAATAAAACATGTTCCTGACATACACATACATACTACAACATGACAGATGCTGGCATACACATACTGGGGAGGCCAATCTCCGACTGTCCAAAAATGGTGTTGTCCATGTTGTATGCTCATCCCACCCATCCAAAATAGAAGAAAAGAAAAAGTAAAAACTGCAATTCCATTTTCTGCATTTCCCACCATTGGATATGTTGCTGTCCCAGGACAGCATAGCAGGGAACCCCAAACCCACATACTAATCTTACATGACTGAATTCCAGAAAGACAGTTCAACACACATTCACACTACATATTCCATCAATGATTACGAGCATCTAATACCTTAGATGAATCTATCCCACAACTGATGATCATCAACACCATATCCCCTTGACCTCTCTCCTCTCCCAGTTGTTCTCACACGAGCTCTTGCACTTGATTGGTCACTTCCAGATGTAAAACCTTCAGTCACTGTATTTCCATCAGAAGAGACCCTTGTAATCGCTGATGCATTTTGACCACTTGCACTTGCACTAGCTGTCACTAAACTTAATCCCCTTCTTGATCTGGTACTCCTTCCCCTTCCCCTCCCTCTCGATGTTGAACCATGATTTTGGGATGCTTTCACTTGTGTTACATGGTTGTTAAAAAGAATAAAAATTGATGACTATCAACATTTGCAATTTGTAAGACTCATTTTACCTGACTATTTAAGCTGACTTGTGCAGCATTATCTTGAGATAGTAGGGGTGCTGATGTTGAACCCTGCAACATGTTTAAGCATCTCATGACTCTAAAATCAACATCAAACATATATATTGTCTATAAAAATATGAAGGGTATCAAGATCACACCTATGTGAAGTACTTGGACCTTGGATCTATCTCATTCCTACAGCTTCGTTTATTATGCCCAGTCTTAAAGCACCTCTGACATGTCATGACAGATCCTTGTCTTGATAGTCTTCCATGGTCCTTCCTTGCCTCATCACTTGCCCTTCTTCTTTCTTTCCCAGGCCTTCTAACTGGAATCCTGACATTAAGAGGTAGTAAAGGAGGGCAATCTGTGTTGACCCAATTAAAAGGGCTAGGCATTGGATTAATGTTGAAACTGTAGGCATCAAGATATGCTTTTCTCTGTAGGAAAGAACGAACATCAAAGTGTGCATGTCAAAACGACCAAAAAAAAAAAAAAAAAAAACATCAAGAAAAATTAAGGATAGAACTCAGTTATTTGGATATCTCATACCTGGTAATATGGATGAACATAATACTCTAGCTGAGACCTGTTCAGTTGCAAATAACTGACTGCATGCTTGTGTGGAATTTCAGATATGTTCCACATCCGACAAGTGTAGCTTCTGTTTACAACATCAATCACATACTATGAGCCATGTTCTTCGAGCTCCCACAAGTTGTTTCCTACAAAGGAAAATAATTCCTATCATAAACCTTAGTTTTTCTCCACTTTTTTTTTCAGATGTGAGGTGTGATGTTTCCTTCATGTTTTTCCGTTCCTGATCTTTTCACTTGAATCCTTTCTATGAACTTTCTCTTAATAGTTTCTAGTGCATATTAACTATGGGTTTTTCTTTTGTATCCTTGATTTATGCCACTTAAGTTATTCACTAAAACAGCACAAACTGTCCTTCAAGAAAAATGAGATCTTGCCCATTGATTGGCAGGAATAATTTTGTAGAGCCAATTAAAGGCATTTTCTTTCCCTTGTTGTCTAGGAGAAACCCTGTCTATCTCCTTCACCAAGCACTGCCACTCCCTCATATTACTAGTGGATGTTTGAAAGTTCGCATATAGCTTGATGTGAGATTTGAGGGGGAGGGAGGGGGGTTTTGTGTGTGTGTTGAGTAGTCTCTCTTTCGAACTCTACTATCAAACTAACAAAAGTCAGTGAGATAGCAAAGTTGTTTTAAGTTTACTGGAGTAATACAGAACCTTATTGCAGTAACGTTGGTTCCTTTTATATTATTGTTGGTTGAAGTTGATCAGCAGTAGGACTAAAGATAATGAAAGCAACAATGTAAAAACAAAGGTTTTAATACTGGTTAGGTAATATAAGTAAAATATGACTATATCCCTTACTTCATTCTTTCCTTAATTATCAGTGTGATAGATCAAGAGAATAATACTATGTGTGATTGTTTGAGGCTAACAATCTACTTGTCACTTTACAACGTGTAAATGATAATGCAAACCGATAACAAGATCTTTTCTTCTCCTCAATAGGACTCGAAACAACCTCTTGAAATTGTTTATCTAACACTAGTACTATTCAAACTCCGCTTTCAATAGCCGGCTTAGATCCTCAGCTATCAGTCTCTCATACAGTTCACTTGATGCCTTACTACACTGGTGTTTCCTTTTAGAGCAAAGGAGATTAAAAATTCCCACTTGAAAACTTGGGCATTGCCTCTGTATTTATAGACAATCCCAAATTTTTAGTCGTTTTTGAAGTCGTTCTTTCTTGAAACGTCATTTTTATACCATCTTGGAACCATATTCATAAGTCACTTTTATAGCCGTGACCTCTGGTGTTGATGCAGAAAAGTATGCTGACATTGTACAAAAAAAAACTGTGAACTTTGACTTCTTTTGAAGTCCTTTATAGAACTCAGCCTTACTGTTCATCAGCCTAGCTCCAGCAATCCTTTTCTCCCAGAGGCAATTACGGATCAACCTTTCTTTCATTTTAACCCCTTCTGTTGAACTCAACCTTACTGTCCTTCAGCCTTGCTACAATATTCTTCTTTAACCAGAAGCAATCCAGGATAAACCATTCCTTATTACAGAAGCCCAAATGCCCAAGCCTTACTATCCCTTTACTCATAACCTCCACGCAGCAGCCTTACTGCATTCCTTAGAATCAGCCTTACTGCGTTCCTTCTTGAACTAGCCTTGTTGCATTCCTCTTTGAATCAGTCTTACTGCGCACCCATTGCAGGCTCACTTTTGAAGCAGATTGGTCTTAGCCTTGGTACATATTGGGACATTCTAAGACTTGAGTTTGTCTATCACTTAATTTCTATACAATATGGGTTTGACTCAATAATATTGTCTTCCAAAACAGCTTCTTCAAAGGTGTATCAGAACCTTTGTCCTGAAAGTTGGCATACATATGCCTTAGACAAAATTTATGCTCAGTTTCAGGATACCTCTCAGTGAACAGATGCAGCAAACCTTTTTATCTATCAGATATAAAGTCCCATCCTTTTTTCGTCAACTCTACCTATGTCAGTCATTAAATGCTCCAAAAACCACTCCCATGAGTCTATTTTCTTATTACACAACTACATATGCTATAAGAAACATATTGTCATTGCCATCATGTCCAACAACACAACAAGATTCCACCATAACAAGTCCTATGATGGCAACCATCTAGGCCAGTGGTTGGTCTACAACCAGCAAGAAACCCTTGTTTAAGTGCATTGAGACATGTAGATCCTCTTGAACCTGTACTTATCTTGAACTCAAGTTTCCTCGATTGCTATGTACAAGTCTTAAGCTGCTAAGATTAGCCTTTGGGGGGAGGGGGGTGGTGGTGGTAAAGTGGTGGTGTTGAATAGGCTAATCCAATTTCTTTGTGTTGCAAGGGTCATTCGTTTCATCCTACTATTAGTAGTGAAAGGACTCTGCTGACTCAGTAGAGTGATAGCTTTGTTGACTCAGTAGAGTGATCTGCTGAGTATCAGTAATGGTCTCTCTTAGCAATGTGATATTTTATACTTGTAGATTTATCCTAGTTTTCTCTTAGCCTCAGCTCAATATTACAAGGCCAGATTTGCATCTGATAGCATAGTTCTTCCAACCTCAATTAGGGTTTTGTTCTTTCTCTCTGCTACTCCATTTTGTTGTGGTGTTCTAGGAGCTGAGAAAATGTGTGCTATGCCATGATCATCACAGTATTGATCCATGTCAAATGATTAAATTCTTTTCTATGGTCACTCTTAATAGCCACAACTTCTAATTTTGCACTTGTTTGAGATATTGGATGAGAATTCCATAAGTATCTCTTTAATTGTGCAAAAAGAACACCCACGTATACCTTGTGAAATTATCAATGATAACAAGTGTATACGTTTTCTTTTCAATATTCTCAATTGACATAGGCCTAAACAGATCCATGTGTATACTTTTGGCTGCATCTATAGCTTTGATACTTGCCTTAGTTTGCTTACCATGCATGTTGACATGGATCACATAACCCATTCTTGGAAAATTTGATCTCAGGAAAACCTTTGACCAATTTCCTAGAGCGTAAATCATTCATTTTTTCAAAGTTTAGGTGTGCCAATCTTCTATGCCACAGCCAGTTCACACTCTTGGATCATTTGTATAAAAACAAGTTATCTCTTGTGATACTGAACTGGAAAAGTCAACTATATGCACATCTCCTTTCCTTTTACCTATCAATTTGATTTCATCTTTGTCTTTGTCCTTCACCTCACAAGTGTCCTTGGTGAAGGATAAACAGAATCCTTTGTCATAGAATTGACTTATGTACAAAAGATTCTGTTTAAGCCTTGTAACATGGGCTAGATGCCTAAAGATTAGAGAACCGATATCTAAAGTTCCATAACCTTTGGTCTTTCCTACTCTGTTGCCTCCAAAGATGACAGGCGGACCATTCATCCTTTTGTATTATGTCAGCAGAGCTTTGTTTTCAGTCATATGTCTTGAGCATCTACTATTCAGGTACCAGATTTATTCCTGATGCTCCTGTTGATAAATCATTCTGCACATTGGTCCCCTTTATGGGTCTTTCAGGTTTTCTTTGGAACCCAAAGCCTAATTGTTTTCTTGGGTTTGTTCCAACAATCATAAGACATATGACCAGAATTCCACACTTATAACACTTTACTCTCATAGTGGTGTGATATGACAACAGTAAGGATTCCACAGTGGAACCCCTAGATAGTAATAGTCTCTTCTACCGACAATAGAGTATTGACTCTGTTGTCTACTGTTTACACTCTTCTAAGAGTGATAAACATTAGTAGAGTAAGGAACTTTACCTTACTGGCTTTTGACATTTGGACTAGGCTTAACGTTATTCCTTTTCTTGGTTATGGTAGGTTTACTCTTCTTAGAGGATTCTCATGATTCAGGCTCTAGAGGCTTGTCACTTTCATCAGGCAAAAACTATACTTCCTGTCTTAGTCATAAGAATTAAGCTAAGTTCACTTATACATCATTAGTTTAGAAACTTTTGATGCACTCAATCATAACTCAGAATATCACCTTTATAGCAAAATTTACATCTCTTTCTAAGATCAGAATACCTTTCGCACATAAGCTACATCTAGCATTAAATCCTAGGTCACACTTCTCCTTCAAGTTTTGCTCCTGTAATAAAGAGAAGAAGAAAAACATAGAAAAATAATAAACATGAGCTATAGGAGCTCAATAACATGTCAGTCCCCTTACCAGGGATTACACGAGAGAAGAAGGTAAAAAAAATAAAATAAAAATGACCACTTAGCTCCTTTTTTCCAGCACTCTGAAACTACTATACCAATCCGGCATTCACAATTATCATCTCAAAAACACAGTGAAGACAGACAATAGATATCCTCGGTGTCATAATGGTGTCCTTGGCGAGACTTGTTCAATTTCAACTTATCAAGCTTTATTTAGCTTTAGCAAAAGGGACATTCGAGAAAGGGGATCAGCCAAAGCGGAGCCCAGGGTCTCCTGCAGTGAGTTTTCCTCATACCAAAATGACTTCAAGGTCGATTAAAGAATGTCACCATCAAGTTACTGTATAACACAAACAACAGACACAACGCTCGTTGTATTTTATACCACGGAGTTATCTCACCAATTATGGATTTACAGTCCTTTTACTCACTCATTCTCATTATACCAATAAACAAGACATAACGAACACCATGCAATAACACTCTACAACACTCAGTATTTAGCACATAGCACATAGCAGTTGCAATCAATATTTTATGTTAGGCATATCTAGTGACTATGTCCAAGATTTCAATGCATATTATTATACTCACGTTATAATAATACGCATCGTCATACACAATAAATCTAAACGTTATCTTTTATCACAGTTCTTCATATGCACACGTTCAGCCTCGTCCTTAAGTGACAACGAGCAGGTCTTCGAGTTCTATAATATAATAGGATACACGTATTAAGACATACCCTTCTGAATGATTGTTCACGTTATGAAGTTATGCATATTTGTTCGTACTTCTTCAAAAATCGTTATAGTAATATTATGTGGTGGTGCCAAATTTTGAGGAAAATTTTCGATATTTAATGTTGATAGTCCATGATGATGAGTTTATGTATTTATCATCATTAGAAGTGTTTATGAACATTTGGAGTTGTTTCGGAGACAAAACAGTTCATTCCCAGATTCTATCCAACATGACCTTTCGACACGTTTAAATCTATCTTTTCGTATACTGCTCCAAAAATTATTTTATAAAATTCTACATAAACTAAACTTCCTAATCTTTCCATAGAATCAGAGCTTTTATGATGAAATCTTACCAATAATAGCAATTTATTCGTTCAATTTTATATTTTTGGCTAAATTAGACAGTTTGACCTTTCTTCACTAATTAGCTCATAACTCCTTATATAAAACTCCAAATCTAGATTTTTAAACTATTCTAGAAACTAGACTTCAAGGGCTTTCCATTAATATAAGGCTTATTTTCTAAAGCTCTCTATGTAACAGATTAAGCCACAAACTCAGTTCTATAATCAGTTTTTACAGATTGACATATCCGTATATTTTGATTTATATCTTGAGATTCACAACTCCAAATGATGATCTATCAACTTCATTAAAAATTAGACATATGAAGCTTCAACATATATTAACAACATAATTTATAACAGATCCTATGATATCCCACGAAATTTTTAAACTTCGGGAAGCTCACCTTTACTTACCATGCGAATGGATGTCTTGTGAAGTGTTGTTTGTTAAAATCAATTTCTCGTTGTCTTGCTTCTCTCCGTGGATGTTATCTCCTCTTCACCGTACTTGTCTTCTTGATTCCAAGGCATGATGGAAGAAGGTGGGGAGGAGACAAGAGGAGATGGAGAGGAAATGGTGAGGAGAATTATGATGATTGAAGATGAAGTGGGTGGGAGAAGTGGGCCGAAGAAGAAAGTGAAGGAATTAAGAGAAGTGGAGGGAAAAGAAATATGGTGGGGATTTGAAAATAAATCCACACGTATTTGTATGATAGGGTTTAATTTACATATTTTCGTCATAATTTCGACGAACAAATTTTATATCCCCGTTATATAAATTACGACGTTCCAGAATATACTATTTTTATCAATTATCGAGACAATAATTTGTAGTGAAATTTTTGGGGTATTACAGAGTCACTCCATTATTTTGCAGCTAAGGCCTTTTGCTGATTTCGGTATTCTTTCTTTTCTGGAACTTTGTTTCTCATGTACTCATCTTTTGGAGGCTTTCTACAGTCAGCAATAATGAGTCCAACTTTGTCACAGATGAAGCAGGTTGAGTCCTATTCTTTTTCTTTTTCCTTTGACTGTTATTCTTTTCTAAAGCTTCTCCTTTTCTTGTTTCGAAGGAACCTCTTTAATTTTCTTGCCAGTAGAGACTCTTTTTCTTTTCTCTTGCTTTCTCTCTTCTCTGTAATATCTTCAGTTGATAGGTGTACAATACTCCAAAGAGGGTTGGCAAAGTGGTTGTGTTAAGATTCCTTGATTCCCCGTTGGCAGTTGTCTTTGCATCCAATTCTGACGTGAGACAGCTCATAAACTCTAGGTTCAATACCTTCTGTTCAATAGAATGGTCATTAGGCTTATTAATCAGTATGTTGAATCTCTCGTAGAAGTCAGTGAGCTTTTCACTGTCCTTTATCTGAATTTTTTTATATTGTTGGATCAGCATATTTTCCCGTTCTCTCTTATCTCGGAAGTACCTTCCATTTGAACCACCACTGCATACCAGACTTCTTGAGCATTTTTGCAGTGGATTACAGTTTCGAACAGTATTGGCTCTAAAGGTTGGTAGAGAATGTTCATAGCTTTGTTGTCAAAAGAAACGGGCTCCCAGTCACTCTTAGTGTAATCCTTTTCCTCCTTGGGAATAACCTTCTTGTCGTCCTTAGGATTTGTCATCATTGGAATGAATAGGCCTTGCTCAATGGTATTGAAGATTCTTTTGTCTATGACATCCATGTGCATCCTGATCCTCTTTTCTAGTGGCTGAATTTGTCAACTGTGCATAGTGGAGGGTTAACGTGAGTACCCAGGTGAGAAATTCTCACAAGACTGTTAGTAGGGCTATAAAAAAGCTCACGAGCCTCGAGCTCAGCTCGTTAAGAACTCGTTCAAACTCGCTAGATTACTAAACGAGCCAAACATGAACAAAATTCTCAACTCGTTTAATTAAACGAATGATGTTGAGCATATCCCTATCCAGCTCGGGTCGTGCTTGAGCTCGGCTCGATAAGGACATGAGCTCGGACTCGGATTGATTAGGGCTCGAAATATAACATATTTATATTCTAAATAAATAATATTAAATGTCATATTCTTTTGTATTTCTTGATTTTTTTTCCTTTCCTTTTCATTTTTTTAAACAAAAGTTTTCATATTGTTTTGAAATAACGGTTTAGATTTGATTAGATTCCCCATGTGCCCATGACTCATTCCTATACAACCTTATCTTAATTATCTCCTCACCTGGCCTCTTATCTTCCCAAGTTCTGACTTCTAAGTTTTCCATTTCCACACATAAAAAAAAAAAAAAAAACCCTAGCGGGCGAAGGCGACCTCATCGATCAATGCTCATGCATATGCTTTTCATAACTATAAGTAAAGAAATCAACAAATAGAATACTTCTATCTAGAATAATTGGTATTTGGTTTGAGCTTAACTATATTTGTTTTTCCATTCTGAGTCGATCAGCCAACCAATAGATCGATGGGTTGCTCTATTACTTTTTGGGGTAAACTCTAACCTTAAAATTGAAATTGGATATTGAAATTGAAATATCTTTCAAATAAATTGAATTCAATAATAGCAATCTTTTGGTTTTGGTTGAAACTTTTCCCTAGCTAGTTAGCTAGCTTTGAGTCGATCTGAACACTACTGCTTTAATTTTTTTCCATTTATTTTAGCATTAGATCTGGGCTTTAATTTCAATTTGATCGATGTAGCAGCCAACTATTAAATGAATTGTGTTTGGTTTTTTCCATAAATCTCTCTTTTGTTGTTATCTTTTTTCTCGTCCAATTTATTTATTATCAATTTTTCATTTTTTTTGTCCTTTGTTTTGAGATTTTCTTTACTTTTTTTCAGTCCATGGAAAATCCTCCATTTGATGATTTTTCAAGAAAAGATGAGACTCAATCAATCCAAAAAAAAAAAAGGAGACTCTCAAGAAGCGAATAGCAATGTCAAAAGCGGCAAGAAACAGAGAAAAACTTCTGTAGTCTGGGATAGTTTCACTGAAGTATGGGAAGATGTTGTCAAGAAGACGATATGTCTTGATTGTAAACATTCTTTCAAGATGCAAGATGGAGGTACGACCACTACGTTCATTCGTCATATTAACGCATGTCCAATGAAGCTGTTGAAAGATAAAAAGCAAAAGGCCTTGCAGTTAGGTTCTCAAGACAATGGGGCTGTTAGTTTTGGTTTATATAAATATGACAAAGAAGCCATTAGACACTTGTTGTACAAAATAGTAATTTTCATGGGTCTTCATTGAGGATGGTAGAGCATGTACTTTTCATCAAAAATTTTCAGGCTCTAAATCTTAGATTTGAGAAAATATCTCGTGTAACTCTCCGAAATGATTGCATGAGGTACTTTGCGACAGAGAAAAAGAAACTAATGGAAGATCTTAAGGGTGTATCTGGAATTAGCCTCACGACTGACTTATGGATATCGAGTCAAAACATCGGTTATTTGTGCCTTAATGCTCATTACATGGACTCGGAGTGGAATTTGCATACCAGAATTCTAAATCTTTTTGCCTTGGCGTCCCCTCATATTGAAGTGGTGATCGGATAAGCCATTGTTAATTGTCTCGTAGAGTGACAGATTCAAGATAATATTGCACAATAAAAATGGACAATGCAACATCTAATTATGCTGCTGTGAGATACATGAAACGGATGGGTCTTAAGGGGATGTTCTATTTTGATAGGAAGATTTTTCATAATATTTGTTGTGTACATATTCTTAATCTCTTAGTGCAAGATGGCCTTACTGTCATAAAATTTTTGATTATGAACATCCATGAAACTGTGAAATACTTGAAGTCGTCTCCAAACTGGCCGAACAATTTTGTCAAAATTATGAAACAATTGGAGTTGCCAACTTCAAAAAAGTTGATACTTGATGTGCCTACTCGATGGAACTCTACCTTTCCTATGATTCAATCCTAATGGTGCTCAAAGAAGTCTTCCCGATCTATAACAAAAAGGATGCATCATATTGTTGGCTACCAATAGATGATGATTGGGAGATAGCCATGGAAGTAAGCAAGTTTTTAGAGACCTTTAGTGTGCTTACTAATCTCTTTTCAGGTATTATTTCATATTTTGGTATGTTGCTGTTTACTCAATATCTTATATTACTCTGTGTTTGTAGAACCCTTCGAACGTTCAGCATGATTCCACTTCATGTTTTGGTTAGCCTCTATTAGTTCATGTTTTTTCTATTGCATTTAATTACATTCTCTTGTTTCTATCTATTTTTTTGGGAACAAAATATCCATTCGCAAATCTGTTTCTTTCCAATATTTGGAAGATAAAAGAAATGTTACGTGAGGGTTCCAAGCACCATAAAGTGTGTACGTGAAATGGTGCAAAAGATGAATGAGAAGTTTTATAAGTAGTGGGGAGAATGTAATTTGACGTTGTCAATAGTTATCGTGCTTGATCCTCGTCGGAAGGTGAAGTTCATTGAGTTTTGCTTCTAAACAATGTATCCTGTAGAAGATGTTTATGATCGCATCAAATATGTTCATGATTCCATGTATGAACTCTATAATCTTTATGTTGAACGTAGAGCTTCTTATCACAATAACCCATTTATGGGTATTCCTATACTATCTATTGTTGCTGGCGACATTTCTAGCATCTCTAAGGCCGAAGCTGAATTTGACGAGTGGGCTACTATAAAAGAGATTATAGGATCTGCAAAATCAGATTCGAACACATATTTTGAGGAAGGTCGATTAATTCACAAGGATCCATCCATTATGCTTGATGCTTTGGGTTGGTGGAAATCAAATACTCTTAAGTTTTGTACACTATCAAAGATGGCGCATGACATTTTTTCAATACCCATATTGATGGTGGTTTCTGAATCGGCCTTTAGTGCTGGGGGCAAAATTCGGAACTCATTGAAGACAGAAACGTTGCAAGCTTTAGTATGCGCTGGAGATTGGATCCGTTCCGAGTTGGGAATGGCACTAAAGGTATTCTTATTTGTTTAAGTGTATTATTTCAAGTTACTAATAATCATAATGTTTGATACTTATTTTTTTTTCATTAAAAATTATCAATGGTCATATAGTGTGATGAAGAGCTTGGAGAAGAAGATCTTGAAGAGATCTTCTTAAATGTTATTGATGGTGAGATTTATATTCTTTACATCTTGTATGTTCTGTAATATTTCACTTCTGGTATTTGTTAATGATCTTGAAATCTATTTTGCAGGTTCTGCTGGATCCACTACTCGATAGTGTTTTTCATGGAACAATTTATGTTTGCCTTGTTTTCTATATATGTTATTTTGTCATTGTTTTAGTTAATGTGGTCTTGCTCAGACATGTTCTATGGACCTACCATGTTTGAATCAGAGTTATGCATTCCAATTCCATTTCATTCAGAGATGCAAAAGCTTGAAGAATTATGAAACATTCTCTAACTTGTAGAAGTAATGTAGCAATATGTTTGTTATGTAAGAGAAGTCCTATTATATACACTATTTAAGTGTGTCATGATTGCGTTATTGTGAGAACTTTCAAGTCGTTTGATGATGTTTGTTGTATGTAGCTCAATAGGCTATTTGAATTATAATTCTTTTCATTATTATGATTTCAATGCAATATGAAATATTGTATGAGGTAACAGGTGAAGGAACCGAGCTCATAACGAACTCGATGAGCCAAGCTCATATAAGCCCAGCGAGCTAGCAAGTGAACGAGCTTTTAATCGATTTAAGAGAGCCGAGCTTCCAACGAGTTCGAGCCGAGCCGAGCCTGGCTCGTTTGAAAACGAGCTCAAGCCGAGCTTGAGCATACCAAGAGAAAAAGTAAGCCGAGGCTGGCTCGGTCTAACTCGGGTCGTTCGAATCGTTTTACACCCTAACTGTTAGTAACTTCTTGGCCAATAAAATCCCAGACAAGTACAATCAATCAAACGATTCTTTCTCTTCATATTTTTCAAGCCTAAAGAGATAGGCTCTGATATCAATTGTAAATCTTAAGCTGCTAAGATAGGCCTGAAGGTAGGGAGGGGGAGGTTGAATAGGCTAATCCAATTTCTTTTTATTTCAAGAGTCTTTGGTTTCACTCTACTAACAGTAGTGAAATGACTCTGCTGACTCAGTAGATTGATAGCTCTGCTGACTTAGTAGAGTGATAACTCTGCCGAGTATCAGTAATGGCCTCTCTTAGCAATGTGATATTTTATACTTATAGAATTATCCTAGTTTTGTAAGTCAGAACTATCGATGGCAAAAAGAGTGCAGGAAGTATAAAGACACACAGGATTTATAATGATTATGACAGTAGAGTTCGACTGAACTCTAAAGCATAAGTCCACTCTTTTCTTAATAGTCCTTGTGATTGACTAAGAGGTATTTCACTATATTTGGATTTTTGGTTAATCCTTAACCTTCTTACAAAGTACATAAATGGTGTAGTCTACACATTAAATACTTTCCTTGAAGTGATTCCCTATAACTCTCCTGATTTCTTGACTAAATCTGTTAACCTCCAAGAAGACACCTTCCCCAAGTGTTTGTGAGCCTCTGAGATTGTTTCGTGCAGGACTTGTTCAACTAGCTTGATTTCTCTTGTATCACAGCAAGTTTAGCACTTGTGTATTTCTCAAATCAGAATCAACTTTAAAGCTCTGCTGCCATCCTCTATTTATAAACAAGGCTCATTCACTAACCCTTGTCTCTTTTGTACTTCGAAATAATCCCAACCATCGATTTTCATTGAGAAGTATCCAAAATCCAACTTCCAATGCTCTTAAAAGTGACTTGTGATTAATCCAACCTCTTAAATTGTGTTTGTGACATAGGATTTTTGTCCTATATCGAGTTTTGCTGTTCCACTCTGCTGATCTGACTGATAGAAGAAGAATTACCATCCAATAGAGAACCTTTCATTCTGATCACATGACTTGATCCATTCTGTACATTCGGAAACCCACTCTGCTGTTTTAGTCTACCCTTCTGACCTGAAGTTCAAAACCAGTTCATCTGTACTCCATTGATTTCCAATTCTGCACTTTGCTAACTTACTGATTTCAACCCTTCTACTCTTTGAGTGAGAACCTTTACTGTCTTAGTGATTTCTCAGAATCTGTTTTACTTATCATCAATTTTTTAGGGTTTTGCTCCAACACTATGTCAATTGTTGAACATGGATTGGTTTCGAGTACTGTTAAAGCATACTCCCTCAATTTTCTATATTGTTGTTGAACATCATCCATTATTACCTCTGTGGCCTTCTTCTTGGCTCTATAGGTTGTTCATTTGCTCACTTCTATCATTTTCTCCCTCATTAGACTTCTTCAGATTACACTTATACCCCACCGTAGATTATCTCTAATCCTGTCAAGATATTTTTTGGTTACATATCTTGAATCAGCTAGGTGATCATATTAGTTCTCCCACAAGTGTGATTATTCACAAATGATTTGATCTGAAGCATTTATCCTCCAATTTCACCCAGACATACTACCTTGTTGAGGTTGTGCTTCACTACAAGGTTCCACATCCCTTTTACCTTTTTTCCCTTTTAGCTTGTCAGGATATGCATGGTCACATATAACAGTGATCTTCTTCGACTCATTTTTCACGTAATGGATATCATGTCCACCAGCTAGGTTCCAATTCACCAATGCTTGTCTGAAGTCAATCCATGAATTGAACATGAAACCCACCTCAGCCTAGGATTCTCAATAACCTTATCATCAAACAACTTCATCTTATGCTTCTTACTCCCCTCATCATCAGAATCCTCGACAGATCCCATGCTTGAATCAGAATCAATATCAGAAATCCAGAATTCCTCTTGTGTTCCATCTACTATTATTCTATTTCCTTTATCATACTGATTTTGGACATTATTTGGATGACCCTCTTCTATCATTGCATCATTAAATGGCCGAGTATCTTCCCCCATTGAAGAATTATCCCAATCATCATCACTTGAGTCATCATCAACCCAAGAAGGGATAGACGACTCACTGTTGTCACATTCATCATCTCTTTGTTCAACTCCACCTACACAATCACTTTGATCATCTTCTAGTCTCTGTTCCTCATCAACCATATTATCTTGCGCTGTATCTTATAGGAAAAGTAGTTTCATGGCACATGTAGCAGAAGATGAAGCATTCCTATTCCACATTCTCCCCTTAGGACTTGGTGATCCAATCAACTCAGCATATATTTCCAAAATCTTATCTAAGATGAGATAAACAAGAGTAAAATGCTCGTCTGAGAACCAACCTGGGTTGCTCTAGTGGTATTCGACTCAATCTTCTTCTTGAAGGTCTTGGGTTCGAATCCCACTAGCCTCAAAATCTAGGTTAGCCATGCCCGTTGACTTTGATCAAACCTTTACCCGATGCTGGTGGGGGGCGCCTTGTTAGTGTCCGAGGGATTAGTCGAGGTGCGCACGAGCTGGCCCAGACACCTTCGTCATAAAAAAAAAAAAAAAAAATGCCCGTCTGAGTCTAAAGGTCATATCCTAGCTTCTAATGTCACACTATTACCCAATGCACACCAATACTGAACAACTACTGGACTATCATCACGTCTTACCTGTATAAAACTACTGATGATAGTCGTATATATCCAGAATCGTCAAACAATCAGGGTCCATAGGAGGTGTCTCTTCAATCCATCCTCCAACATACTCAACGACTGGCTCCCATTTCAACTTGCCACCTAAATGCATCTTGATAGCTAAGCATGAAAACCATCCCTGAGGAACATAAAAACATAGGAAAGCTTGAGATCATCTTTGTTAACTTGAATAAACTCAAAACAACGAACCCAAACACAGATCTACGAATGAAACACAAATCTTTGCTACCTGATATTTCATCTTTGCTAGCTTGAAACAATTTCAAGTTCGGTTTCGGCTAGATTTGTGAAAGATTGAGATTTGCAGCTCGATTTTCAGTAGTTTTTTAGGAGGATTTTGGGATCTCAAATGTGCATTGGAATCCAAAAGGTGAGAGCGAAAAAGATTAGGCATAGATTTTAGGAAAGCATTCAAAATAGGTTGTTCAGGTGTTTTTCTGCCTATTTCCAAACAATGACAGAGTTTCTACAAATGAGCAATAAAATTGGCCATGAAACCTTCAATTTGACGTACACTCTCCCACTTGGGGAGATGCTAGGCTAGTGCAATGGTGACCACCCACTTAGGCCATGCGCCTTCTTGATCGCGCATCGACCCCGTCCTGGTAAGTAAGGAATCATACGCATCGGGTCCCAATGTTATACGTCCTCCTCACTCCTCTTCTTTTCTCCTCATCGATGTGGGTAGGGTTACAAGTATGAAGTATTCATAGTGCGGTCTGGTGTTATTTGCTTCTGCTTCGTTTTGAATACATCTGGCAATGTTCATGTTTAGATTTCTAGTTGTTTGATTTTGCCTTCTATCGATGTTTTGGTTGGTTAGAGTGCTCTGTGGGGACGGTTTTGATTTCCATTTGTCAGAAGACTGTGAGAGGAAATAGTATGTATTTGATTTCCATTTGATCTTAGTTACTGCTAGAAAGGAGCACATTAGGTTGTGATTGGAAGGTGTATGATGAAATGTCTCATGGGAGATTATATTGCAAGTGAACGCTTTAGTACTTGTGTTATTTCTACGTCAGTTAATGGGGAAGACAAGGTGTTGGTTTATAATGACAATGCAAGTCCAATGAATTAAAACGTGTTTTAAAGCCCTCTAAATCAAACTCGATGAGCGCAAAAGGGGCCATATCTTGAAATCATTTGAGGGCGAAGGTTTATTATAGATCGATGCCAAGGCTCTCTCAACATTGGATTAAAATATGATGCTTAGCCTGCATAAAAGTCTACCTTTCCACTGAGAGAAGACTTGCCTTCTGGCTTCTTCGACAGGGCTGTGCATGGTTCTTTTCATCAATTAAACTGCATAGCTGTTGTCTCGGGGAAAAATCTTGCTGATAATTGATGTTATTGTTTCAGATCATGGGTAGTCAATCTAGAAGCAAAGTTAGCACATTGATGCACTTGGCGAGGTTGGCAGAGATCATCAGCTGCGTACAATTGAGAGACAGGACTTAGTTTCTCGGAGAGACAGAACAAGTGATCCTACCACCCTCATGTGAGTTTCAACGTCATCCTACTTCGCTTGCTTTTCACAAAGACTTCCTTTATGCTTACTCCGCAACCTAGTTTAAATTTTCACTAGACAGTTTTGTCGAACATGGATTAGTCTGTAAGATCCATGTGTTTTTACTAGAGTTGTGATCAAACAATCAAACTTTCGACAAGCAGGCCAATACAAAACGACCAATGCTCCTAGGTGTATCCCTAGGATTCGGTGTCAACGAAAGAAATGAAGTCCATTACACCAATGTGGTCCTCCTGTTATTCTCCGCTTGTATATGGATTACCTTGCCTTTCTCCAACGCCTTAGATATTGAAAAATAGTAGATACTATAGAGTAGCGCGACAAGAAACATTGATCCAAGGGCCAAAAGTTAAAGATAAGCTGCTAACCTTAGTGACTGCTATAGTACTGAGGTCGTAAGTACGAAGTAGAAGTCATTTCAAGGTTTTTGAAATAGAATTACTGAAGCGGCACTTCTGTCGGAAGCTAGCGACAATAATTTATACTCAAGTGAGATGTAGTTGTTATCTTTAAAAACTTTCTGCCTTGCAATGAAAACTTAAGATAGCCATTTACAGATTTATGAGAGGATTGGTCCCAAATGTCGAATTGGTTATTTTTCCTTATAATTTCAGGCTTTCAGCTGTAGATTTGATTGGTTAAGTTGTTTGCAATCAGCATATAGAACTATCTTCCATAATTTGAAAATGGCATCTGAATAGAGGCATCAAACGCTATGCAGTGACCGATTTAAACACTCATAACTTGCAACCAATCGTGTTAACTGGTACAGAATTCCTAGTCAACTTCAGAAAATTACTGTTTGTTTGTGTGTGTGTGTGTTGGAAAATGGTATTTTCTGCCAAATGTAGTGAGAAATCAGCGCCTTGTTTTGCGTTGAAATATGCCATCATCTACTATAAAAGAGCATCCCACCTTAGAAACCTTTCAGATACTATGATACTAACCATGCCAGCACCTTTCGCCCGTCTATTCTGTCATGGTTTATCCCCCTCTCTATTTCTGTCCCCCAATAAAAACCACGCCTAGATTTGAAATAGCTCGAGTTAGATTTCGTTATTGTACACCAAACACGAAGCATACCCTTCTAAGAACATAGCCTTTGACTTTTCCACATTGATGCACGCAATTATCCCAATATGGCAAACGACATTACACGCCATGGCTACATATATAAAGCTATATATTCGTGGGAATGGATCAGTTGCCATTGTTAGATGCTGCACTCAGTCCCCCCTTGAATTTTCCTCCATGTTTCTTCGCCTTTTCCCTGCGTTTCTGGCCTTTTCTTGTCTCATCATATTCAGCGTTGATGCTGTCGCAGATTCAAGTAAGGTCTTAATGACATCTTCATAGATTATTTCTGTTTCTTTTGTTCTAAGATTTGCTGTTGGGGTTAAGAGTCCTGGTTATGTGGAAACTCTTACAGGAAGCAGAAGTTCACTGCGACTCACTCCGACTTCTGAGAATGTGGAGCTGGTAAAGAAGCTACTAGTAGAAAAGATTTGTTGTGTGCTGATTTTTCCTACTCTCTATATGCATATATTCCTAGAACCTTTTGTTGGAAAAAATCGGAATAATGTGTGCCGAAAATTATCCAGCTTTTTTTTCTCACTGTGTAATTAAAATAGGATAATTAAATAATCAAAAATAACTAGAATTAACATCAAGATTTTTATGTGAAAAACTCCCTAAAAATAAAAGGGGTAAAAATCATTGAACCGTTACGGTATCAAAATATCCACTAGAGAGGGATTACAAAAATCATCCCTACATTTTGCTAGAGGATTACAATCTCAGGTTAAAACATATATCCGTAAAAGATATCACTCAATAAATTGAGTATTTTCCTCACTATGGTGGATTTTTGTGTTTGTGTGATGCCCCTTTATCTCTGCTTCCTAAGCCTATTTATAGGAAATTGCAAGGATTGTGAATTCGCTATATGAACAAACTAGCTTCGTCCTGCAATTCGGCATCTGTCCGCGTGCACAAATTGCCAGTCCTGTTTTCCGGCATCAAGAAGACTGATTTCTCTTCAATTGCATAGAAATGGAAATTCATTGAATGTAGTAGTCCCCCTTTCATATCACCGTGTTGGCCTGGCCAACTTTTCTTACTTTCACACTTTTTATATGTTTTTTCTTTGTTTTCTTATGTATGTGTCATGGTATGTCGTCCATAAGGGATAATACTAACACCTTTCTATGATGGGAACACCTGGGTGTTTGTTGTCATCTCTATGCATGTATCGGAAATAAACTGATTTTATGCTTTGTGTTTTACTACTTCGAATTTGACAAAACAGGATGGATTAGAGGAGCCATGGGTGGATCAACAGATAGAAGAAAGAATGGAATTGGAGATTGATGACTATCCAGGATCAGGAGCCAACGCCCGCCATACTCCTAAGTTTTTCCGATATCCTAGAGATTGTCCTGCTTGCTAAAGCTTCTTACTTGTTTCGGGGGTCCTTGGGATCGACAAGTTGTGGTTATGATTAAAATGAAAGCCCACCTCTGAGTACATGTATGATATCCTGCACTATTTATTTCAGTTAAATCTGCATTATGAGCTAAATCTTGACCACTCGGTGAGTGGTTGAACCGTCGCACCAGTTGAGGTATCATCGTAATTAGTGTATTTTCATCTGATGACATCTTTTGTACTGTAACCGGTAAATATGCCATATGATTCCATCGCTCTTGAACACTGGCATTATCGACTTTTGTCTTCGTTGTTTTGTATCTTAATCTGTATATGTTTGCCAAAAAGGATCTTTGTCTTGTTTTAACTTATCAAGCAATTACTCAATTTCAACGCCTCGGATGCCTTGACGTTGATGGTTGTTTATCCGCGAATCACACTGCTTTCTTAGTATCCAAGAAGTTTCTCCCGAAGTCCAGGTTTGATCACCTAACCTGAGGTAGGCAATGAAACGCACGAACTCCAGCATTACTGTATATTTATTCATTCAAAATCTGCTTGGTTTGGAATTCTCAAATACAACTTAGTAATTGATTAAGAAATGTATTTCCAATTATCGCTTTCATAGCGATTAAGATAATGAAGTAACAGATTCACTTGGACGAAACGAGTACATCAGGTTGACATGATCTGAGCTGATATTCATCAGATTATTCAGCTAGCTGGAGATGGAGCCGGAGCTGGAGCAGAGAAAGGAGCTGTGGATCCATTGCCCGACAGAAAACCAAATTTCTTTATTAGTTCGTTGGCAATGATCTGGTTAGCTGAATCACTCGGATGGTACTCGTCCCAGAACACATACTTACTCCGATCCTTGCACAGTTTCGATAGAGGAATACATGTCAGAGCTGGCCTTATTTGCCCAAAGGAGCAGCAAGGCGAGTCTGAGTTGCTGAAACCTGTAAATTATAGCGAGAAACATATTTGAATCAGCATAGAACGATCGTGTTGAATCATCTAATTCACACACAAACAACTCAGAATCATGACTAGACTCTCATACTGTCTCCATTACTTACCATAATTGTAGGGATTGCTAATGACATCATTGACAACATCATAGGTATCGCCGAACTTAACAGTTGCATTAGGAAGAGATTGCGAGAGCTCATCCATCAGCTTGCCTGTAGCTTCATTGAAGCTCAGCGCTAACTGGTTTGTCTTCGTTTGACAACCACCTGATGTACTAAGGACCCTTTGGAGGGGAATACATCCCATCGGACCAAGACCAAATACCATAACCTGTCGCGCCCCTAGTTGGTGAAGTAACTGTGCGGAAAGGAATATTAGTTTGAAACGATACATGATCTGAGTTAGTTGTTGGTTTCTGGTTATCAACTCATGAGACTTTCTTACCGTGAGTTGGTCGCGAAGAGTGTCCATCAAGTAGGTGATGAAACTCTGGTCATTGTATTTCCACGAGTCGCTCTCAACTGGCATCAGGTAGTTGTTGATGAAGTCGTTACTTCCTAGCGCTACCACGTATCTGGATTTCTGAAAGAAGTCATCTGCCGCTTTTTTGCCTATTTTGTTTTGTATCAGGACTTGAGTCCCTTGAAACAGCTCGATCTGCTTCGAGAAGCATAGTCTTTGAATCTGTCAAAAGCAGAAATACGTGTCATTGATGCTCTAGTAGTTTGCTCTGATCTCACTTATTAAACGATAAGATATCAAAACATAGGAAAATCCGACTCTCTTACAAAATAACTTCCTGTTTCATTCAAGATGCCACCTCCGCCAGATGCATAGTTTACTCCATTTTCCAGAATCATGTCTTCTGTTAGAGATGGATCAAGAAACGCAGGCGGCCGAGGTAGACCCGTTGCATCACCTGCGCCCATCAAGGAACACTAGTTATGATGTTTATAAAGAAACATGATGCAACAAATAGAAGTATTATAGAGCATGGAAACGTTACCTATGATGTCAGCCACTGTTCTTCCATTAGTGAACCTCCCATTAGGCAAGCCATCACCGAAATCGATACCGTACCAAGGGAGGTCAGCTGTGGCCAGGCTCCTAGTAAGATACCTGTTGTTACCAACATCAGACAAAGAGTCCCCGAAGATGAACTGCACCACCTTGCATTCATATCCATCAATGACGACTCCTACTATACCAATAGCAACCAGCGACAGGATTTTCACCAAAAAACCTAACGACATAATCATCTTTTGAATAATTTGGCGGTGTAGATGAAAATGGTTCGGAGTAACTTGGTTCGATTTTATAAAGGCGAGTGGTAAATGAATCGAGGAGATGACACGACAATGAACTGAGGAAGGGAGGGATCATGAGTTTGAAGTGATAGAAGGAGCTGAGGGCAAGAGTTGGATGAACTAACTGCTGGATATTCCAACCTACTGCAACTAACATTTCCTTTTTTCGAAAGATGAAAATGGAGGGGAAAATCGTGCCCAAAACAAAAGAAAATTTCCTAACGTATATATAAAACGGATTATTTACATAAGACCATAAAGTCTGATATTCTTACCTGTTACATTGACAATTTGGCCTCGGGTCAGTCGGCTGGATTGGAAACTATAGCGGCTTTCTGTCTTGTAGATCAAGCTTCATTCTTCAATTCTGTGTTATGTCGCAGAATTTTGGGTGCTCCTAGAGCATACAGGATCTGTTTCATCGACTGGGTATGCCCGTTGGCGATGAGAATCACATCTGCCTTCACATAAGTTTATCCCCTGCACGGATGATCTGGAACTTATTTGCATCAAAGCCAGCATGTAAAGAATTTAATCTCAGATTATGTTGCAAGAAGCTTCGGATATCATAAGATATAGATATAACTAGAATATAAAACAGAAATTGACAAATAAATAGAATTTCTCTACATCAAAACAAAAGCAAGATACATAACTAGAATATAAAACAGAAATTGACAAATAAATAGAATTTCTCTACATCAAAACAAAAGCAAAAATAAGATACATGACGATAGTCGTTTTTTATGACATACCAAAATTTTTTAATGATGGAATCAGCTAATTCTCTTTCTGAACTTCTCGCTCTCCCATGGCCACCGCCACCTCCCATACCCCATCCTCCGCCTCTATCTCCATGCCCACGACCTCCAAGGCCAGATGTTTTGGTCCCATCTGTTTTTAGGCACGGGTAATATGTGATCAACAGATTTCTTGAAGTTTATATCCTCTTGACAGTTCCATCAGTCACTATGATGAAGAAGCACCGACCTTCCAACCAGATGATGGCGGATTTTGAATGCATGGATCCCTACACCGAACATCTTCTCAGGATCCGAGGAACCATTATTTTTCAAGTCTAGCAGTACACCATGCTCATGCTGAAACACCCACAAGAACATAAAGATAACATTACAAAAGCATATCATGTAACATATCTGTTGGGAAAAAACGATACCTTTCACGATTTGCTTAAACTTATAAGAAAATATTCCAACCAATCAAAGGACAATATACAATCCGATAAATCAAAACCGATCACAACACACCTCTTTTAACGTGGAAAACCTTCCCGAAATTAAGAGAATAAAAATCATGGGACCGATCTCGAAATCCACCCAAACACTTTACTATCACGGTTTTGATACAAAATCAATATCTTCTAGCTACACAACCTAGAAATCACCACAATGAAAATGATAACGTCTCTAATCCCGCAATGACGGGATTCACATATATATAGTGAAGATCTAATAGTAAGTGTAACGCCCCGAAATTCGGAATACCCGACACGTGACGTTATGCCGTCATAGACCTGGTCCATGACAAGGCTTAACAAACCAAACGGTTTTTTGTAGGTACAGAAGCTAATTAAGGAAGCTACCTAGACGATACAAACCATAAATCCAAATAGTGATATGTATTCCCGAATACATTATAATGTCTCAT
>JAOVYX010004925.1:0-37756 GCA_035668315.1 Drosera spatulata
GGTAGTACCTTGTACAAATTTATGAAAATTAGTGGTACCTAGTTGAAGTGATATTTTTCGAAAACTATCCCTTAAATTAATTTGGCTACTGTAATCCCTTGAGTAATAATAACGAGATAAAATCTACGAAGTGTAGATTAATTCTACAGATCTTATTTTGAGAATCGATTTTCCCTACATTCAATAAAATTATTACAGTCTTGACAACTGATTTAAAATTTACCTTGAGGCATGATAGATGGAATATAATACGCAAATATACATAATCATATCAAGTAATATATCAATGAGTAGAGTATCATTCACATAGAGAGTCAATTTCAATCGCTCAAAATTAACTAGTGTAAGTTTGGTATTGAATTGGTTTGATAAAAGATGTTGAATACTAACTATGAACTAAATTAAAAATGTGGAATCAAATGACTGACGGTGCTTAACAATTGAGATGAGTTCAACGGATTTAAGAGTTTAAGGTTCCGATTTCACAAACATTTGAACCAAGATTTAATTGTTATCACTTAATTAGACCAATTAATTTCTATGGTTGATAGTCGAGATCCCTAACCTATTCAATAGTCTCTCCCGAGATCTACAAAAAATTTTCCAAACATTCAACTCGTCATATCTCTATGTAATTACAAACACTAAGCAATCATTAAGTTCTTTGGACTCCTACGTAAAGACAACAAAAATCACGCATACAACATCTCTGTCACCATTCAATCCAAGGCATTTGATACAACAATGTAAACCCTAATTTCTCTCTCTCGATAACTAAGATTCATAGTTCAATCATGTAGTGGTCAATCACGCAAAGCATTACAAACAATACCAAACACTAAATCAAAAGGAATAATAGAAGAGGTCCAACGTTATGATAAAAATCGAAACTTTACACATGTTGCCTACATCGTAGCCCTAGATAGAGAAAATTAGTTCATAAATCTAGAATTGAACATCAATAAAATGAAATTGAACATAGATGAGAAGGGAATAGAAACTCCTCTATACAAGTCGACCGTCGTCGTTTTTGAATCTGATGGAATTTGTCTTCTCGATCTCAATCTTCTCAATCCTGTTTGAGAGTTATACAAAAGTAGGGTTTTAATCTCAAAAGATGGCTCCAGAAAAATAATGAAGTCTCACTGCAATAAAAATCTAGAGCTTGTATATAGGCAAACCAAAAAAATATCCTAAAAATAAAATTACAAAAAAATATTCTAAAATATCCTAAATAAGTCTCGTAATAGCCATTGCAATTATAATATCCATCACGTTACGAGCACTTCATAACGTTGAAAAAAAAAAAAAACATCATGACTTTCATCATAACCATCACCATCATAATGGTTAGGCCATTATAAACTCCGCATATTTCATAATATATATTGTCATCACAATCTTCTTTCAGGCATGTGACTTTACATCATTGGTTTGTTTAAATTCCTAACTCCAACCTCTCCCAATCATTTCCCGCACATCAATACATGCTCGAGGTAGACATCAAATCAAATCGATAAAATACAACCTTAAAATAGTGTTGTTTGTATCAAAAACAGTTACAAGATCGTTCGATTGTGAACCGTAGATCTAGATGATGATGATAACGGGAGCGTCTATTGATGACCAAGACCAAAAGACGAGAACAACAACTTTGTATTGAATATTGTGTATGTGTTTATTAGATTGTCGGATTGGGGGGTTTATGCCTCAAACCCCTTTATATTTATAGATTTTACATGGTAGGATGATAACTTTACAACAACAACAAATCAAGCATTTATCCCATCAAGTGGGGTCGGCTACATGAATACGACGGCGCCATTCCAATCTGTAGGATGATAACTTTATCTCTAGAAAATTTCCCCTATAAAGATATTTAGGGTCATATTTTACATATGAAAATAGAGATATCTTATGTAAAAGATTTCTATCTTCACGATTAGCCCCTAAATGTCCTTTTTGTTAATTATCTTGTATCTTTACAATAATAATTAAAAGATATATATCTGATCATCAAGTGCGATACATAATATATCAATCAAAATAAAGAGTTATAATTTATGAAATAAGTGTATTTTATGCTCTTGACAACTCGTTCACCCACAATTATTAATACTCATCGTTCTCTTACTATGTAAGACATTTCCATAAAAACCATACAAAAGCAGGCGCAATGATTTTATTAAAAATCATTACAAATCAAACATCGTAACTTATTCGTCGCAAAAATAAAAAAGTAAAAAAATAAAAAAATCTCCTTCTGTCATTAATAAATTATGACACATTATCAAATATAAGCTTCCCACCTAAATTGCAATGTTTACAAATTCGACATGATTTTGATGTCAAATTTTTTAAGTGTCTTTATTATATATAATCGTCCGACATTGCCCCCACCATCATCATTTTTTTTTCTTTTATTATCAACTCATAATTCACCAACATATTCCCAAACTCACAAGGATATATTTTACTATCCTATATATGTGATCACAGCCCTGCCTTGTTGTCTCTTGGTACCCGAGAATTGAAGATCAAGCACTTTTTCACATATTTGAACATGTGGAATAAGGTGCATGGCTTCCAACAGCTTGTAAGGAAGGTCTGACACTCGGATGTGAAGGTGTTCCTATGTATAGGGTAGTACAGGAGATGAAGTTATTAAAGAAGGCTCTTCGAGATTTTCACAAGCAATCTGCTTCTGAGATTACCTTAAGACTTGCTGGTGCTAGATCTGAACTGAAAGTTGCTCAGGATAACTTGAACATGGAATTTTTTGAAGAGAGGAGATGTGCCATGTAGCAATTTCAGATCTGCTAGATTAATGACTATATTGTCACAGTTGGTTTCTGATAATCAAGCTGCGTTTGTGAAGAGGAGGACTATCTCTGAAAATATATTATTGTATCAAAAACTGATTAATGGTTATGAACGTAAGCATATTCTGTCTCTTGGGATTTTATGCTGGAGTTACTGAGAGGTCTGGGGTTTCCTTCTACATTCATACGATGAATTGAGGCATGTATTTGTTCAACAACCTTCTCACTATTGGTAAATGGTGAGATGTCAGGTTACTTCCATGGGCTCGAGGGTTTAGGCAAGGCGATCCAGTTTCACATCTTTCTTCTTGCTGGCTATGGAATATTTTTCCATATGCTTGAAGGAGATGGCTTCAATTAATGCCTTTAAGTTTCATCCGAGGTGTAAGAGAGTGCAATTGATTAATTTATCATTTGCAGATGATCTCATCATTTTTTGTAAGACAGATAAAGTGTCTCTGAGTTTGATTATGAAGGAACTTCAACACCTTGCAAACACAGCGGGCTTGGAGATGAATAAAAACAAGAGTGCGCTATTCTATGATGGTGTTGATGCTGATATAAGGAGGGAACTAGTTATTATGCCTGGATGTCGTCTGGGAGAGTGACCAACCAGGTATCTTGGTATCCCTCTTTCCCTTAGGAAGCTTAACATTTCATACTGTAAGTATGTGCTTGATAAGTTTTTGAGAAGGATTTCTCACTGGGAATCGAGACTCCTCTATGATGCTGGAAGGCTGCAGTTAGTCAAATCTGTGCTGCAAAGTATATAGGCCTATTGGTGTCAGGTCTTTTTCCTTCCCGTTGCTGTTCAAGATGAAATTGAGCGAATATGCAGGTCCTACCTGTGGAATGGCGTTCCTTTGTTCAAATATAGGAACTTAGTAGCATGGGGTGTGGTTTGTCAACCCTTGCAAGCTGGGGGTCTGGGGATTAAATGTATTAGAAGTTGGAATGATGCATTATTGTTTAAGCATGCCTGGGCTGTGGAGAAGGAGGAGGACAGGCTCTAGAAACGTTAGATACATTGTCATTATTTGAAATGACGTTTTTTTATAGGATTACCAAACTAGGATGCAAGATTCTTGGGTGTGGAAAGTTCTGATCAGAGTTACAAACAAGGTATCTGCGAAGTGTGGAGGATTCCCTTGTGAGAAGTTTGAAACCAAAAAACTGTATCATTTGGTACATGGTAGTGCTGCCAGAATGTCTTGGTGCAAGACCATATGGAATGCAGATGTACGATCAAGAAATGTGTATTTGGTCTGGCTTGCTCATCATGAAGGGCTATGATGCAGGTCTTGGTTGTTGCAGAAGGGACTTGTGACCTCAGACTCTTGTTTGATATGCAGAGATGGGAGTGAAACTAGGGAACAACTTTTCCTGGTATGTCCCTATACCAGGGAGATTTGGATGGGTTTGAATGAGAAGATGCATCTGATGTGCAGGACTACGACATGGGATGTTTTCCAGCAATGGTGGATACGAGAATGTAGGGGCAAGACTGTGGACGCCGTGTATAGACGAAGGGTGACGCCGGCTTTCGTGTACTCGGCGCAGCAGGAAAGGAATTCAAGGGTGTTCACAAACAAGAAATGCAGCCCTGGTGTCTTGGTCGGGATGATTTTGAGAGCAGCGGATTTTTTGGTACAACAACAGTTCACATTTTATTAGAGATGAAGGGTTATTATTTTATGTTTTGACAATAATACCCTTCCCTCCTCATCGCCTCCTCCCCAGCCCCTTCAATTCTAGGGTCTGCAAAGCACCAAACTTTGCTCTATTCCGCCGCACAACTCTTCCCCCTCTCTCAATCCAATCCACAGTATCACAATTCCCCCAAACCAATCCAATTCCCTCAATCGAATCTTCTCCATAAAGAATGAGTCCGAATCAATCATTCGATTCACAGAATCAAGCTTCAAATCCCAAAGATTCGGAGAATTTAGCCGGTGAAGACGAAGAGAGCAGCGATTCCAGTGAGTCGTCGAATTCAGATTCAATCATTGTTTTTTGTCGCAAAGGTTTCGATCTTTTTCGCTTCGAGCGTGATTGCGAGAGCAGTGATGGTGATGATGAGTTGTATGCTAGTATAAATGTGCTCGATCTGATACCTAATAAGTCATTGGATAGCTTGGTTGGTGATTTGATTAAGTTGGATGGCAATGTGGCGAGTTTGTACCCGTCGGAGTTGAGTGATGTAGTGGGGCTCGAGACGAATGTGAAGGAGCTGGACGTTAGGGTGTTGAGTTTGATTAAGTTAAGGGCATTGAAGCAGCTGGAGCTGGGCAGAGTGCCTCGAAGGGCTTTACCGAAACCTTTTTTTGGGGAAATTATGGGGCTCAAATTCGTAACGAAGCTCGTGGTGTGTCGTTTGAGTATTACATTTGTTCCTGCGGAAATCTGTCGTCTTACTAATTTGAAGCATCTCAATTTATCTTTTAATAAGTTACAAAGCTTGCCGAAGGAGATAGGTGGTTTAAGTAACTTGATTTCATTGAGTTTATCCAATAACAAGCTGGTTGAGCTACCGGAGGATTTGTCGTTTCTCCTTAGGTTGGAGAGCCTGGACTTATCGATGAACAGGTTGACATCGTTGGAGAGCTTGGAAATGAGATTGATGCGTAGTTTGCACAATCTTGATGTACGGAACAATAAGCTTCTGAGTTATTGTGAAGTACCTGAGTGGGTATGCTGCAGTTTGGATGGAAGTGACGGAGACATGTTGAATGATGGGATGGACGTGATAGAAGAATCAGTTTCATGTTCTGGAAGGGTTTCTATCCATGTATTTCCGTCTAGTAGCTCATCGAGCATTCTTGATGGATCTTCGGTTAGCAGTAGAATTAGGAGAATGGGCAAGGAATGGAGAAGAGGTAAATATTTACAGCAATGGGCTCATCAAGATAAACTAACTAATAGCAGGAAGTGTAAAGTTGAAGATTATGCTGATAATTTGACTGTCGAAGAAGCTGAAGATTGTAGCGCTTACAAAGCTGCTAACCTTGAATGTGGATCATTTATTACTAATGAGGATGATGAGATTGTGCCACATGTTTATGGTGAAGCTAAGGGTAGAATGTTTGTTGACGGTGATGAAAACGAGGGCTTACGCTGGAAGAAAAGATGTGCATTAGGATGCTGTGATACTGCTAACAGCGTCGCTGAATGTAAAGCGAATGCAAGTGGTGAAGAGTATGGTCACCCTTATACTTTGTATAGCTCGGATGGTGATCATGATGAAGGATCATCTACTGAGAGAAAATCTAGCTCAAAGTCTAAAAGGCGTTATGAAATGGACCTTGAAAATCCTAATCCTCGAAAGTTTAGGAGATCATTTAATGATTCTTTACACATTTCCCGTAACTACAGTGAAATGTCATTCTGTAGTGTTCATGACCGTCTTGCAGATGGATTTTATGATGCTGGCCGCGATAGACCTTTTATGCCTCTGAGTCGTTATGAGCAGAAATTTGATCTCTATTCACGTGAAGTTATCCTAGTTGACAGGTTTGTATTTGCAAATCCATGTTTCAGTGTAGACATCAGATTTCAGTTCGCCATCTGGTTCCTTACCAGGATGATTTAGTTTGTATCTGAATTTGTGTCTTTTCTTCTCAGGAGAAAAGATGAGGGGCTAGATGCTTTGACATTGGCGGCACAAACAATGGTGTATAATTGGAAGACGTTGATTGGATCAAGACAGAGAGTAGATGATACTGCCGATGTCATTTTGCAGGTTGCCTCGCTGCTGGCTCTCTTTGTCTCTGATCGATATGGTGGTAGTGATAAAAGTTCATTGATCCAGAGGGCTCGCAAAGGTGTATCTGGTTCAAACTATTCCAAACCTTTTGTTTGCACCTGCTCGACTGGAAGTGGTGAATATCTTATGGGATATGCGAAACAAAATTTAGACATGATCGAGGATGCTGCTTTCCCTGACATTTCTGAGAATTCTTTTCGGAATATGAAGGCAAGAAATAATTCCTGTGTAATACCAATAGGAGCATTGCAGTTTGGTTTGTGCAGACACAGGGCAATTCTCATGAAGGTGACATTTCTTCGTATTGTAGCTTGCCTTCTGTCATTTCTGTTCCTATGATAGCATGAACTTATTAATCTTCTTTCTCTGCAGTACTTGTGTGATCGAATGGATCCTCCGGTGCCTTGTGAGCTCGTTCGAGGTTATTTGGACTTTTGTCCACATGCTTGGAATGTTGTTCTCGTTAAAAGACGTGGGACTTGGGTCCGTATGATCGTCGATGCATGTCGGCCCCATGACATACGAGAAGAGGCAGACCCAGAGTACTTTAGCAGGTATACACCTCTTAATCGTGTAGTTACTCCTACAGCTGTAAGCAACACTGCTTTCGCTGGTCTTTTTTCTTCCATATTATCTGGTGAAGAAATTGAAAAGGCTGCTCTGGGATCTGTCGTCCTGTGCAAATTTGGATCTGTTGAAGTAGCAGCAAAGGTCCGCAAACTGGAAGTATGTGGAGCTTCATGGGACAAAGTTAGGCAATTCGAGTACAATTGTTTAGCCGAAGTTAGAATTTTAGGCGCCATAAGGGGGAGTTCTTGCATCGTTCAAATGTATGGCCATCATCTTTTCTCCGAGTGGGTTCCTGCATCAGAGGAAAAACCTGAGCATCGTGTTCTGTGGTCTGCGATTCTAATGGAACACATTAGAGGGGGTTCCCTGCAGAAGTACCAGAAGGGGTTATCGAAATCTGGTGAGACGCATGTCCCGGTTCCATTGGCTCTTCTAATCGCAAGAGAGGTCGCAAGGGCATTGAAAGAACTTCACTCTAAGCATATTATTCATCGTGACATAAAGAGTCAAAACATTCTGATTGATATGGACAATAAAAGCGCTGATGGATCTCCTGTTGTCAAGCTTTGTGATTTTGATAGAG
The DNA here is from genome assembly GCA_035668315.1 of Drosera spatulata. NCBI lineage: Eukaryota > Viridiplantae > Streptophyta > Magnoliopsida > Caryophyllales > Droseraceae > Drosera > Drosera spatulata. The sequence goes on from JAOVYX010004925.1 coordinate 7,739, forward strand.
CAGTTCCTCTTCGGTCTTCTGTGCATTCTTGTTGTATAGCTCATGCCGGAGTACATCCAGCTGATACTTGTGTTGGGACACCTCGTTGGATGGCTCCTGAAATGCTGCGTGCAATGCATATGCCTAACAGATATGGGCTGGAGGTAGATATATGGTCATATGGCTGCATGATCTTGGAGTTGTTGACATTGCATATCCCTTATTCGGGATTGCAGGACTCTGACATTCATGACATGCTCCTGCGTGGCGAACGGCCACCATTGCCAAATGCTCTTCATTTGCGGAAGTCATCCAAGGAACTAACAAGTTCCAAGTCCGGACTGGAGCCAGAGGGAACATTTATTGAAGTTGAGGACCTAACTTTTCTAGTTGATTTGTTCAGTCACTGCACTCAAAGCAATCCAACCGATCGCCCAACAGCTGATTACATCTATGAGCTGTTGGTAGCCAAGACGAGTTCTTTTAGCAGTCAAAGCTGGAAGTCGGAACTATATTATCCTCGATAGCCTTATCATGACCAAAGGAATGGGCCATGTTTTCCTGAGATGAAGGTGTGTGGTCGTCTTTCTTTATTCTTATGAATGCTTATGTTACATTATGATTTATACGTATGACAAATTGTCATTTTGGATCATTTGGGGCTGAATTCGAATGATGTCTTCCTGTTTATTAGGTTTGGCTATATGCACTCTGAAAGGCTACCTCGTGTAAGCACTGGAGATGTGGTTACCTTACCCTGTGTGTCGAGTCTAATGAAAACACCAGCAACGATCTCCCCATGTTACAGCTGTACGAGGATGATGCATTCAGCAACCTTGGGTTAACTGATTGGTCATCTTCTTCCAATGCCGCTGATTTCAACAGGTTTAACCCCTGATTTAAAGATTTATATCGTGGCAGCTATGCCTTTTTAACTGTAGTTCCGTCTTCCCCATTGCCTTTACTTGAGACAGCTGATAGTCTCTGCTCCAATCCTTACCCGGCGATCTCCGCTAGACTTTGGCCCTTCTCCATGGAGCAGTGGTCCGTTGGAGGCTGTATTTCAAGTATTTAGGTTAAGGATGGATCATTTACACCCTGTGGTTTCAGGAATCGTCGTGATGGTGGAGTCATCATCCCCAAATCATGAAGCTTGTGAGGATCCAATCTCATTCCTTTGCCAGTCTCCAGCTGCTTCCATTCAGATTGCTGTTGACCCAGGATCCGATGAATTCCCAGAAACAGAAACACAGGTGGAGGAGACTGCAGCTCCTGCATTGGAATACGCCAGTCTCGATGTTATGCTCGATTTGTTTTGGTATGGGCAGCGGATAGCGCCTGGCAGTGTAGGCCAAGCCTCCGCATCTGTTCTACCGCAGCTTTCTGAGGATGATCCGAGCTGCGTACAGCCAACTAGATTATTGAGCAGCTGGTTCGAATCAAACTCGTGATCCTGGTTCTTGGTCATCAAGATCTGATCCTCGCTGGGTATTATTAGATCAGTGCAGAGGTTAGCACCTGAGGCAATCAACCCGTGTATTAGCTTTGAAAATCAGCGATTGGCCCTGGTCCTTTGTCTGCTTATGTATTTTACATTTCAGCGACCATCACAATACTTGTGTAATCCATTTCAAGCTACGCCAGTCGCATGTATTCTAATTTTCCACATTACATTGTTGAAATTATTTATTATAGTGAGTATTCGTGGTGAATTGGTGCAGTACTAGGTGATGTTGATCTGGATAAGTGGCAGTCATACTGATTCATGTTCGAAATTAAAGGTGACTGATTGTCACCTTATTTGCATGATGTTGGCAAGATGTGTGCAATTATCGCAAATGCAGATACAGTGACCAATTAAGTATCGTTTTCTTGGACACTGATTGTTACCGTCGATATTATGTTTAGCATGGTCAGTCTCAACCACATCGTGAACCAGCCACAACTTCCATTTGTAGACCGATATCGAGAACTGAATCTATTCACTCTTGATACAATGACAGTATCCAGATTAGATCTTAACATGATCAAATAAACAAGAACTAAAGCAACATTCATTTTAACCGATGATGTCAATTATAACATTTGAACTCATATGTACAAAACGATCCATATTGTTCTGCTTTTAGATTCATTAAGCAATAAGCTATACATCCTATGTAATATCTCAAGAAAATGCTAAAATAATTTGATAGTACTATCTATACCAACAAGGTGTACCTTCCTTTTCGATAGCCCATCACTTTAGAACTCCGCAGTTAACTACCGAAAAGAAAGTTTTCCAGGGTGTGTGCGAGTGAGGTCAAAACGCACTGAAAACACATTGGCGAGCGGTTCTTGGGGCGTTACATCCTAATATCAGAAACATTGTTTCAGCTGATCATATATCATAGCCATGACTCATGAGCATCTTGCATATACGCCTCGATTGGCAGTTCATTTAGATCAAACGGCTGAACCACTTGGCCAGTGCCTTGATCACCATCTTCACCTTGCTGGGAGTGCGCCGGATCTGGGCCAGGCAACAATAGTACATGTTCAGCCACCAGTACTTCTGGCTCATCAATGGATTCTACAGGATCATCCACCGGCTTATAATGAGCTCTCATGTGCCCGCCAAGAGCCTGCCCTGTCGTAAACCCCTTTCCGCAAGTCTTGCATTTGTGCGAAATCCCTGTTGGTGCCTCCACCATATTAGCATGACCGCAGTCATCCTCTTCCAATTTAATAAGATCGCCTGCTGCTTCAAACATGTCTGCTGATCTGGTCTCATGATGAGGCGATTGATCGAATTTCCTCCTCTTGTTCCTTGATGCTTGCTTGACAAACTCATCCGATGATCTGGTCTCATGATGAGGCAAATGATGGACTTTCCTCTTCTTATTCTTTGATGCTCGCTCGTTGACTCGGAAACAATCCTCACTCAGACCAAGTTCATCAGCTTTCTTGGCCTCGAAATGACTTCGAAAGTCATCATCCCACCCTGGTGGAAAACAGTTTTGAAGCCAGTACTCGTCGTCCGAATCCCATTCCAGTTTCTTCGAGCCACATAACCTTGCCTTTTCTTTCCTTCGCTCCTTCTTCAATTCCTTTTCATGCGATTCTCGGAACAGTTGCATCTCAATCCGGTCCAGCCTCGATTGTTCTGACACAACCCTCGACAAGGATGAACCAGACGAGACAGAGGAATTTCTTCCCCTGCCTCTGCTTCTTTTTCGCTTCAGCCGCCACCCATTCGGAGAAAGATCAACATGATCGTCCGAATCAGAAGTTGATGAACTCAACCGCTCAGCATTGTTCTCAGGTGTCAACAACGACTGGTGAGTCCCGCTGTATGGCCTATCCGGATGAGTCCTCATGTGTCCATGCAACGACTTCTCGGACGGAAACCCTTTTGCACAAACAACACAAACATGGCGATCAAGAACATGATCATCATCATAACCCACATTAATCGTCCTCTTTATCTCCGACATAGAAACCCTTTTGACATCTTTAGGGTTTGGTATCACACAACGGGGATCTTCTGATGTTGCTTCAGGCTCCACTACAGGCAGTGGAAGAACAGGTCTTGGTGCTAACTTGAACTTGATCTTAAGCCCCATCCTGGTAAAATTCTCCCCCGAGTTCCTGACCAAAGATCCCTCGTTCTTTTGCTCTTGAACAGCCTCCATGCTAGGGTTTTGAGAGATCAGTAGGTGGATATGAAAGCGTTTGAGTGAGATTTGAGAGAGTGATATGGGTTTTGTGAGAAGTGTGTAAGAGTTGATCGATCACTTGCATATATAGTGAAGTACAAAAAATATTGGTGTTAGAATCTTCCAAAAAAAAACCAGTAGAATGATAAAGATTTTTGAGTATCTTGTTAGATCTTTTAGTGTGAGGTGGGGTCAGCACCTCTCCTCCTAATTTTATGACATCAAAAAATAATCTTGTTATATAAAAATAGGGATAATCAATTTTTGCATATGAAAGATATATAATCATTTTATCATATTGAGTAAAATCTTGATAGACATCATTTTATCATACTAAAGATATTTTATCATATTGAGTAAAATAAAAATTCAAAAATCGAAACTGTATCTTTAAGAGATAGTTTCGGTTCCGATTCTAAACCGGCGGTTTCGACATCAGCATCGGTTTTGATGTTAAGTTTCATTTATATTGTGGTTACGTTATGATTTGATACGATTTCCTTAATTTAAGTAATTTTTTCTTAAAAATGATACAAGCAATATATAGATTTAAATTAAGCAAAAAAAAAAAAATCAAAGCAATTGATTTCCAAATATCAAGCTGTAAAATGTTTAGTGACTGTTTGATATTACTGCTCAAAGTTGTAGAAATCAAAATTAATAACAGAAACAGAAAACTAGTAACAAAAATCAAAATCAAATCACTTTATGAAATAAATGGTTTTGTATAAAAAAAAATTGAATATTATATCTAGACGAAACAAAACTAATTTTTTTTTTCTTTTTGCTGTTTTTATATTTTCTGCTTATATATGTTTCATCCATTTAAAATTAGAAATAGAAAGCACACAATAAAAATGATATCAAATTGGTTTGTTTCATCAATCGATGAAATAAAAATAAAAAACATGAAATAAAAATAATATCAAATAGACCCTTACTAAATCCATCCGGGTTATACTATTGTTAGAAAGTAAGGAAGATTTTTCGATTGTTCGTTTTTGATAGCTTTCCCGGATTAAGAATTGAATGATTAAAAGAAGAAATCTTATTAAAAGTATGGTTTGGAACCGAAGTCCCGATTGGTCCGGTTTCGGTTCTTAACGTTGGAAACTGGAACCATTACATTATATGACAGTTCCGTTATTGTTCCGGATTGATTTGGGGTCTCTTTGGGTTTGGCTCTGATTCCGTACGGTTCGATTTCAGTTTGATTCCGCTTAGAAATCGAACCACCCTTGTTATTACAGCAATTATTACTTCCTCGGTTGCTTAATTTGTGCAACGTTTATGCAATTCCACTGTTTTGTACGTGAGGATACGAAATCTTTCTTTATATCGATTTAACGTTAAATAGTCTTACAATATGAGATTGATTAAATTATAAAATATCACGTTTAATCGTCCTATAATTTATAACACGGATCCAACATTATCTCGGCAATGACCGAAAGTCGAAATGATACGAAAATAATGAGACAAAAAGGGGTATATATTTGTTTTGTTTCCAGACAAAATGAACAGTTACAATGTTCAAAACCCTTGATCACCATTAATCCACTCTCACACGCAAAACCATTCGAAATCACAAATCACATCGTCTTCACTAGCACAGCTTCTTGGCCTAACTCTCCGTCACGGTACTCTTATTCAATCTTCGATTTACGCTGTGGATGATTATTGGAGATTTTGAGTGAGACCGCTTGTGTTTTGATACTTTGGGTTTGTCTGGTTTGGCTGAGATTTGAAATTGGGAGTCGATTTTGTTGTCTTATGTTGAATGTTGAACTGGTTAAATCTGAAAATGAGTTTTTTTTTTAATCAAGGGCTAGTTTCGCTTGATAGATCAACAAGTTTTTATTTGTGCTTGTGTGTCTATGACTGCTACTAAAGCCTAGAAGATTGCAATTTTAGAATAAGGTACTTCATTGTTTTGTAATTTTTTAGGAGTAGTTACCAAAAAATATTGTACATGCTGACCAAACTACTATACACAGAGGTGCAAAATATTGTTTGAGACCATTAAATGAATCGTCCAACCGAATTATTGTCTAAGTGGAGCTGTTTAATACTAGTAGTTTGTAATGTTATCGAAGACAGCAGGATCATTGCGTCTGAAGCAGCTTGTTCTCAAGTATAAACAGATTTTTTTTTTCCCGCTGAAAGATGCTGCTGCAACAACGCTTATTGCTATGGCGATACATTTTTGTTACCTTCGCATATGTTTGACGCAGGATCCGATGAGTTCCCAGAAACAGAAACACAGCCAGAGGAGCTACAGCTCCTGAATTGGAATACACCAGTCTTGATGTTATGCTCGACTTGTTTTGGTATGGGTAGTGGGTAGCACCTGGCAGTGCAGACCAAGCCTTTGCATCTGTTCTGCCGCAGCTTCCTGAAGATGATCCAAGCTGCGATTACAGCCAACTGGATTGTTGAGCAGCTGGTACTTCAAATCAAACTCATGATCCTGGTTCTTGAGCGTCATGACCTGATCCTCGCTGGGTATTATTTGATCAGTGCGGAGATTAGCATCTGAGGCTAAGCCAATCCTTAACCTCATGTTCACTTCAACTCCTATGCAATTAACAAAGCTCTAAAATAAGCGATTGGCGCTGGCTAATTGTAACATTCATTCCCTGGTTCCTTCATAGTGGAGAGGCTCCGGTCTGCTTATGTATTATTCATTTCATTTACGATCACAATTCTCATGTACTCCATTTCAACTCCGCCAGTTGCTTGTATTCTATTTTTCCACATTGTTAAAATTATTTATCATAACGAGTATTTGGGACTGATTAATGTTTGAAATTAAAGGTGATTCATTGTCACCTTATTTGCTTGATATTGTTGGCTATCGCAAATCCGGATACAGTGACCAAATAAGTATCCTTTTTTTTAGAACTGATTGTTATCCGCTGATATCATGTTTAGCCTGATGGGTCTTAACAATATCATGAACCTGGTATTGTCATTCGTTGACTCATTGAGATCTGAATCTATACATATACTCTTGATACAATGGCAGTATAGGGAACTGATCTGAACATTGATCGGATGAAAAAAAACGAAAGCAACATTTCCATCAAGAGAAGGAAATATACGATGTAATCTGACATCATTCATGATTCAAGTGAGAAAGCAGAAAAAACCAATGTCTGATTGATAACAATTGTCACAGTCGTCCATCTAACACATACAAAACGATCATATTGTTCTGCTTTTAGATTCATTAACCAATAAGCTATACATCCTAATATCAGAAACATTGTTTCAGCTGATCATATATCATAGCCATGACTCATGAGCATCTTGCATATACGCCTCGATTGGCAGTTCATTGAGATCAAACGGTGCCAAAACCCCTTGGCTAGTTCCCGGATCACCAGCTTCACCTTGCTGTGTCTGCGACTCGTCTGGGCCAGGCAACAATAGTACAGGATCAGCCTCCAGTACTTCAGGCTCATCACTGGATTTTACAGGATCAGCCACCGGCTTATAATGTGCTCTCATGTGCCCACCAAGAGCCTGCCCTGTTGGAAACCCCTTTCCGCAAGTCTTGCATTTGTGCGAAATCCCTGGTGGTGCCTCCACCATATTAGCATGATCGCAGTCATCCTCTTCCAATTTAATAAGATCGCCTGCTGATGCAAACATGTGATCTGCTGGTCCTGTCTCACGATGAAACGAAAGATCGAATTTCCTCTTGTTCCTTGATGCTTTATTGAATGCCTCATCTGCTGATCTGGTCTCATGATGAGGCGAATGATCATGTTTCCACTCCTTGTTCTTTGATGCTCGCTTGTTGACTTGGAAACTATCCTTACTCAGACCAAGTTCATCAGCTTTCCTGGCCTCGAAATCCCTTCGAAATTCATCATCCCACCCCGGTGGAAAACAATCTTGGAGCCTGTACTCATCGTCCGAATCCCATTCCAGTTTCTTTGAGCCACATAACCTTGCCTTAGCTTTCCTTCGCTCCCTCTTCATCTCCTTTTCATGTAATTCTCTAAACAGTTGCATCAGAATCCGGTCCAGCGTCAACTGTTCTGACTCAAAACTCGACAAGGATGAGCCAGACGAGATAGAGGAGTTCCTTCCCCAGCCTCTGCTTCTTTTTCGCTTCACCCGCCACCCATTCGGAAAAAGATAAACATGATCAGCCGAATCAGCATTCCAAGAAGTCAGCCGCTCAGCATCGTTTTCAGGTGTCGACAACAACGGCTGAGTCCTTCTATATGTTCTATCCGGATGAGTCCTCATGTGTCCATGCAACGACTTCTCGGACGGAAACCCTTTTTTGCAAATATGACACACATAGTTCAAATCCCTACTCACCTCAACATGATCATAAGCCTCCTTCCTATTTATCCTCGGCATGGAAGCTGCACCTTCGACATCATTCTTGGTTCCAGGGTTTAGTATCACACGAAGATCTTCTAATATTGTTGCAGGCTTCACTACTGGCTGTGGAACAAGTAGAACAGATCTTGGTGCTAACTTGAACCTGATCTTAAGCCCTGTCCTGTTAACAATCTCCCAGTTCCTGCTGGACGATCCCTCGTTGTTCTCTCGCTCTTGCGCAGCCTCCATGCTTGAATGTGAGATTTCACCGAGAGAGAACAAAAGGGTGTGAGCTAGTTCAGTGTGATATATGGGTTTTGTGAGAAGTGTATGAGAGTTGATCGATCACTTGCATATATATACAGTTTGGGTATGGAAAGTTCTTAGTACAATGATAAGATTTTCTAGTATCTAGTTAGATCTTTTACGTTCCAGCTAAGTATGGAGGGTGCGGATCTCATATGGGTTTTCGGAGGTTATGATTGGCTGAGAGCCATGGGAAGGGATTATAGGTTTTTGGAGTAGTATTGTCGTCTTATCATTTTGAGGTAGACATTGTCTTTTATCTTTGATCAAGATTGTTTTCAGTGTAATTGCATATTTCTTGATCAAGGGTGAAGACCTACAAAAAGGGTCAGGTTTTTCAAACAACATGATTCTTACTTGAAACCTGCTTATGAAAACCAACCTTGCAATCACTTGGATCAAATAGATTTTGATTTTGACCAAGATTTTACATATACTCAACGTAACCGATTAGGTTGTGCATGATCTCCCACAACAATATACTCATTAAAAAACTAGGTGATGTTGCTGATAGACATCATTTTATCATATAGATATCATTCTATCATACGAAAGATGATGTTGCTGTTGTTAGGAATGACATGGTTCTGCAATCAACGGTTTTGGTTCCGGTTAACATTGGCGAACCGAAACCATACCCTTAAGAGGTGGTTTCGGTTCTGGTTTCAAACTGACGGTTCTAGCATCAGTATCGATTTTGATGTTTAGTATCGTATATATTGCGGTTTCGTTATGATTTGATACGATTTCCTATATTTAAACATAATTTTCTCTTAAATATGATACAACCAATATATATAGGTTTAAATTTTTAATGTAAAAATCAAAATCAAAGCAATGGATTTCCAAATTAATATCAAGCTGTAAAATGCTTAGGGGACATTTGGTATTACTGTTGAAAACTGAAGAAATCAAAACCAGCAACAAGAACAGAGAAACAATAATGAAAATCAAAATCACTTTATAAAATAAAATGATAAACATGAAAACAAAAATAAGTTATCATTTTTTCATGTTATTCTATTTTCTGTCTCTGTTTCATCGGTCTAAAAACAGAAAATATAAAACAGAAAACAAGAATGATATCAGGGAAATAAAAACAAAAAATAGAAAACAGAATCGACTGTTCCGATTTCAGTTCTTAATATTGAGAACCGAAATCTTGACGTTATATGACGGATGGGTTACGGTTCCGAACCGATTCTGGTTCCTTTCGGTTCGGTTTCGGTTCCATACAGTTCGGTTCCGATTAGAAATGGAATCGTGGTCACCCCTTGTTGTTACACCAATTATTATTTCCTCAATCGCTTAATTTATGCAACGTTTATGTAACTTTTATTTACATTGAAAGACCCTTAAATTTCTTTCCCTCCAAATGTTGTAGACAAGTGCTGCAGTTAGTCTTCTTCGACGCTTAGTATTTTCTATCTTTCCTCTGCTGATCTTCTTCGCCCATTTCCACCATTCCTCAAAGTCCTGACATTTCAACTTAACATTCACCTTCAAGAGAACAACATCAACCACAGCTGAGGAGAAATCATAGTTAAAAAAGAGATGCTCCAGGTCCTCAATCCCATTACTGCACAAAACACATCCATCTTCATACACTAAACCATGCATACAAAGCCTTTTCTTGGTTCGCAACCTTCCTTTAAAGACCAGCCATAGTATAAATGACCATCTAGGATGAATGCTGTTATGCCAAACCAGATTCTTCCACTCAATTGCTTCTTCCTCGTCAATGAGCATCTTATATCACTTACTAACTGAATATCCATCATCTCCCCATTGCTTCGTACTGGTATCCCCTAACTCCTTCCTCATCTCATCCCTTACTTTCAGCAAAGAGTCCCAAATCCAACCGTGACCTTGCTTTTTCGGAACCTTCCAAATACATTCAGTCTTCACATAATACTCATTGAGCCACTTAATCCAAAGTCTGTCAACTTTGGATTGGATAGCCCATATTACCTTGAAAAGGAAGGCAACATTCCATTCTCTTAGCCTCTTTATTTAATGCAAGAAGGAAGCGTGACTCAATCAATTGAAACGGAAACACTCAAAGTGTAGGACTTCAATCAACTAGGGAACCCGGTTCACCTTAGGATTGGGAAAATAAGTCTTGAAGACTCAAAACATGATATTTATTCAATACTCAAATCTCCCATCTTGTATTATTACAAGATCTCAATTTATAGGTTTCTTAAGAATATTTTAGACTACTAAATATAATAACTAACTCATTCATGAACTTAGGAATACTAAAAAAGACTAATTGAACTTTGACCTTGTATTTTCTAGATACAATAAACGTAAACAATGATCAATACGATGCTCTGCATCATACTCCCCCACTCAAGTGAAACTCGTCCTCAAGTTTTAAAAAATGAATGAGGTTTGTTGGTCATTACACGGCCTCAGATCTTATAGTGCTTCAAGAATATGAGTAATAATATTCTCGAAATGTTCCTCCATTCGGGTTTCTTCTTCATTGTTGCAGGATCAATGATGATTATTGATGTTTCGATTTCATCACAATTCATGATATCATCGTGCACCTCTTGGTGGTGAGTATGTGACTTCTTGAAAATAAGTTTTGCATCATCATCATACTCATCGTAGATTGGATCACCGATCTCTTCCATCACTTGATGTTTCAACACATCCAATTCGATAGTTCGCCACCCTTGCATTAATGATTGTCCACAATACTTCGGATCGGAGGTTGTAGGATTAGGAAATGCGCTCCAAGACATCTCGACTAACTCCTTACAAATCTTCCAATGAATCGAACTTGCTCTGATACCAACTGATGCAAGAAGGAAGTGTGACTCAATTAATTAAAGCGAAAACACTCAAAGTGTAGGACTTCAATCGACTAGGAAATCCGGTTCACCTTAGGATTGGGATAAATAAGTCTCGAAGACTCAAAACATGACATTTACTCAATACTCAAATCTTCCATCTTGTATTGTTACAAGACCTCAATTTATAGGTTTCTTAAAAATACTCTAGACTACTAAATATAAAAACTAACTCATTCATGAACTTAGGAATACTAAAAGAGTCTAATTGAACTTTGACCTTACATTTTCTAGGTACAATGAACGTAAATAATGATCAATACGATGCTCTGCATCATTATTCCTAGGCCACCATAGGATTTGCTTCTACATACATCAGTCCACCAGACTAGTGCCTTGTGAGCATTCATTGCTGATCCAGGCCACAGAAACGCTCTGCATTTGCTTTGTATCTCGTCCATGACAACTTGAGGAAACAGGAAGATCTGGGTCCAGTAAGAATGGATTCATATAAGACGCTTCGGATTACTTGAAGTATACCTGCATAACTCAGAGTCCTAGCTTGTCAGCTTGTGATTCTCTTAAGCAGGTTATCAATGAGTCCTCTATAAGCTTTCACACCCAACTATTGAGCAATTAGTGGGACTCCTAAGTATCTTACAGGAAGGGCACTCAAATTAATTCCCATAACCTTTGCTAGCTTTTCTTTCCCTTGGTCATTCGCCCCAACAATATACATATTGTTTTTATTGAAATTTACCTTCAGATCGCTTTCTGCAGCAAAGTTCATCATTTCCTCTTTTATTGATTTCACAGAATTGAGATCGGCTTTGCAATGTTAATATTATTAATAATATTAATTTAGTGATCCAAGTTTTATATCTTCAAGATAAATTTAAATAACTGTCATATCTCTATTTTCCTAACTGTTATGACGGCTAACAGTTTATAAATAGATTTGGGATACAGATCTATATCAAGTGTATTCCTCCAATTAAACACACCATGGTTTAGTAGCAGTTCCTATTGAAGTTTCGCTCGTAATCTTCTGAACAAGTGAACAATCATGGTAGGAGGTATGATCCTAACGAATCCGTCTTCAATTTATTAGATCCAATTGCTAGCCGTTGGTATCAGAACAACCTCTATGCCAAGTTGTTTGGTATATTTCATTTGGATGGATGTGCGAAGAGATCACGAGAGATGAATTTGGATTCTTTAATCCTCTAATTTAATTAGAAGTCTTACCCCACAAAATTTAATTCTATATCAACATGGATTTATTTTGTCGATGTAAAATTGGGATTAGGTTTTCTGCCATTCGTCTTCACTTCTTCGTCGACCACGGTGAGTAATTGCGACATTAGGATGTCGAGCGGTTTATTGGGTGGCAGTGAGGAGCACCATGGATGAATCGAATTGATCGTCGACCTTGGGGGTTGTTGAGGTTATGTGATGAGTTGGTTACCATATTGATATTTGTGTAGAAAAAAAAAAGCAGCTTATATATGTGAAAAAACCCATAACCTATTGTCCATGACTTTTGGGTTAAAAGATGGGCCCAGTTCATATGTGTAAATTGTTCAGGCCCAGCTTGGGGTGTTGAACTCTCCTCTTGTGCTCTCCCCCTGAATCCTTTTAACTGGTATCAGAGCACATGGTTCGTTGGAGTGGACAGGGCATGGTAGGCTCAGATAGCAGGCAACGCCCAGAATGCGTATAATACGCAGAATTGGAGCGTACTTAGATAGCAGGTAAGGCCTAGTATGAGCAGAATGCGCAGAATTAGAGCGTATTGAGGAAGATGTCGAGGGGTTATGATGGGATAGGAAGGCCCTGAACGCAAGAGGCCCATACTGTATAGGCGAAAGATACCTTTTCACAACAAGAGACAGGCAGGCCTGGAGCGTAGGGCAAGGCGGCCTAAAAATGATAGGGCCCAAAAAGGTGCACAATTTAAGGATCCCCTGGTTGCGTTGCATCCTCCGCAAAGTGGGTTGATCAGATATGTATGTGACACAGTCCAAGATGTGGATGGTGAAAGGCCCATGGATTCAGTCCAAGAGGTTGTGTAGTGAGTTGGTTACCTACATTAATATTTGTGTGGAAAAGAGAGCAGCTTATATATTGAAAAAAACGCATAACCTACTAGCCATGACTTTTGGGTTAAAAGATGGACCCAGTTCACATGTATAAGTTGTTTAGGCCCAGCTTGGGGTGTTGGACTCTCCTCTTGGATTCTCCCCTTGAATTCCATCAGGAGTTGCTTTGACTTTCCGTCGTTGTGACATAAGGATATCATACGATCTCTTATAGGTGACACGGTGATGATGCTTGAATCGTACATGGCTTAACACTAATGAGTATGGATTTTCATCATCGTGCTTGTTTTGGAACCATTTGGATCACCTGGAACGAGCATAGCGGATGATCTATGGATGCTGTGTTTTCACTGTCCTCTATGATGTTCATGGTGAAATGCGCTGCCACCGTGCTTGGTTACAGGTGGAATTGTGTTATTTTGAGACTCAATGAAGAAGATGATAATATGATAGTATGATTGGGTTGGCTTATGTTGCTTTTGTTTGGGCTCAATATATGTATGGGTGTTTGATTTGGTGGACCTGTTGTTGCTAAAAAATTCCTACATACAACAGTATATGTTCTTGTAATAATGAATTTGGGTCTATTTACATGTTTGTTTGAAACCTATAGTAGACTTTTGGTTAATGAAATTCATAATAGGTTGAATATATGGGTTTTTTTTTTCTTATTTGGGTCTTTTTACAAACAAAATTCTCAAACTAGGATCGCAAACAAGTTAATTCCCAAACTATGTATTTTTTTCAAAATGTAGTGAGAGAAGGCGCCCTACGCCATTCCTAGGAGAAGATGCAGGGCGCCTTTAGTTCATTAAAGAAGCACGATGCCTTTAGTTGGATAGAAGACGCACGGCGCCTTTAGGTATCTAGGACCCTCGAACCACACCCACACCCACATCGCCCAGGGAGATGGATTTCACCCCTCTCCCTCCTATAAATACCCCTTATCTCCTCATTCTTCTTCACAATTTCAAACTATTAAAATTTTAATTTTAGTTGAAAAATTTTGCTGGAATTCTCCGACGAAGTTTTGCTGTGAAGTTTTGCGGCGAAGTTGCGACGGAGTTGTTGCGACGACGGAGGTTTGGTGGCTGCGTTATTTTTCTACAGCTTTGGGCTTAAGAGAGGATCCCAATGGTGAGACCGAGAGAGATTACGGATCCACCATCTCTTGCTGTGGCTTTTCCTCTAGCTTACAGGTAACTGCTTAATTTCATTTTGATAAGAAATGTTAATTTCAATACCGTTATGGCTTTTTTGCTCAAAATATTTTTTTCATTTTTCATGTGAAGGTGGTCCGCCATCAAGTACAAGCACCTTATTACAGATAGAAATTCCACTGTTAGATATTTTTGCTCGTTGTTAGATCAGCATCTGACAATCAAGTTTATTTTAGAGCCATATACTGAGGATAGATTGGAGGACATGCCTGAGGATTTTGCGGATGAGAGAGACAGAGCCATTTGATTCTCTCATGTTCCTCTCATCCACTTTGCTATAGTGGAGTATTACGTGCCTTTTCATACGGCACGACAGTTTCATCGGATCCAGACAATCCCACCGGGACACAACATGCATGATGAATTGTATGACCTCACCACACATGGACGAGGTGGGGATTTTGATTGGCTCCGTTATCATCAGGCACACGTCAATCGTTGGAATGACGCAGAGCGTCATTTTGTGCTATATCATCACCAGACCAAGCCAAACCTTCCACTGCCCCAGGCTACCTGTTCTGGTGTCATCAGATCACACGACAGCGCATAGGCCCTCCCAGTATTCGTCGTACAGATGCCATCAGAGGCCTGTTCTATGCTGTTAGTGGTATTAGTGCTCTTATCTGGGGAGGATCATCGCATATGAGAGATTCTCGTGAGCTTCGAGAGATATTTCAGCGTATGAGAGATAACGCGTTGGAGGATGGGCTTGACCAGGATTTTGATTCAGAGGTTGGATCGTTGGACGATGAGTCAGTCCAGCGCACGGACGACGAACAGGGTCATGCCGATCCTTCTGTTCATGCCGGATATTATCATGGAGGAGTCTTTAACTTGTCCTATTATCTCGGAGCTGATCATCACCATGACAAGGCTGACGATGAGGCTGCAAATCCAGACGGTGACTATGATGCTGCTGCAGATCCTGACGATGATGGACATTTCGATGATTTATCCCCGAGGCATCGTGTATCACCGAATGGGTGTGGGTGGACATCGATGATTTATCCTGCAGCGTGGAAAATCACATGTTCAGATCCGATGATCTCTTACGTCCACAAAGATACAATCACAAATCGTTGGAAATATCAAACGATTAGGACAGATGAGGTGTTGGAAGAAATTCTTCCGGAGCACATGGAAGATAGAACAAATATATTCTTAGTTCGCGGATATGAATTAGTTTAACTAAGATCTTCGAAAATTATTGTATTATTTAATTAGGATATTTGTGATGAATATCGAAAAACTATCCATATATTTAAGGTATTTGTAATGAATAAAAAATATTCATATGTTTATTTTAACAATATTATTATCAATGTTATATTAATAGGTAAAAAAACAATGTTTAAGGTATTTATAATCAATTATAATGTTATTAATGGGTGTGGATGTGTGATTTTTTTCATAGCCAATAGAAGGCGCCCTGCGCCTTTAAACCAGATAAAGGCTCCTTGCGCCTTCTTCTGGGAATGACGCAGGACGCCTTCTCTCACTACATTTTGAAAAAAGACCTAGTTTGAAAATTAACTTATTTGCGATCCTACTTTGGGAATTTTGTTTGTAAAAAAGTCTAAATAAGAAAAAAATCCGGATTATTGTAATCATACAGTCCGGATTATTATGATGATTGCACTATTAACAAAATAATATTTAATGTCTTGTGATTTATATTTATTTTAATTGAATAGAGATTAACCATATCATGTCTTATTTATTAAAATAAATATATGAAATTCTTCAAGATCATATTTGGTTAAAGACATTATTTGTAATTAATTATGCTAATATAATGAATTTTATTCCATAGGAATTTTTGTTGTATTGATGTAATTAATTAGGGTGTATAACATATTATTTTCTTAATTTGTCTACATGTATTAAAAAAGGAATATTATCTGTTAGTTTCATGATTCAATATTATGAATCTATTTAAATTAGAAGTTTAGTCCACAGGTAATTTCTATGTTATGTGATTCAATTGTTTGCATGATTTATATTGGATAATTAATGATTTATGTTTATTTGTCTCAAATTAGTAAGCATGAATGTATTAGTTATTCAGTTTTACAACCTGTGATTTTCCCTGATTTTAAAATGGATATTTTCGAACTTAAAGACGATAATTATAAAGTTTGAAAGGATATGATCCTTTTACAATTGGGATGCATGGATATGGATTAAGCTATCAGAAAAGACGAACCACTTGCGGTTAGAGATGGTAGCACTCCAACTCAAATGGCTCTTTATGAATAGTGGGAACGGTCTAACCATCTATGTGTTATGTTCATAAATATCAAATTATTTGCTAGAATTCGTGGTTCTGTCGAGCAGAACACTAAGGTGAAAGACTTGCTCGAGGTGATTGATTCGCAGTTTGTGTCTTCGAAAAAAAGCTCATGCCATGACCTTGATTGTGAAGTTTGCGTCTCTAAATCTCACTAGTGTGAAAGGTGTGCGCGAGCACATCATGAAAATGAGGAACATTGTGGATCAACCGCAAAACTTGAAGGTTGAGATTTTTGACACTTTTCTTGTGCACTACATTCTGAATACTCTTCCTTAATAATGTGCACTTTTCAAGATCTCTTACAACATACATGAGAGTAACTGCTCAATTAATGAACTCATGACCATGTGTGTTCAAGAAGAGCTAAGGTTGCTTATGGAGTCTGAGGAAAGTGTTCATTTGGCAACACAACGAAAGGGTAAGGAGCAAGACAAGAAGAAAGAAAAAGGTAAACTATCTGCCCAAGCTGACATTAAGAAACAATCGAAGTGCTTCTTTTGCGGAAAAGAAGGGCACCTGAAGAAGGATTGTATCAAATATAAGACTTGGCTCGAAAAGAAAGATAATCTTATCTCATGTGTTCATTACAAAAAAAAAAATAGCATTTTAGAGACGGACAAAATCCATCGCTAATAGAATAAAATTCGTCGCAAAACATTGTTAGGGACGAATTAGTGATATAATAGTTCCGTCGCTAAACCCACATTAGTAACGGATCCGCCTCCAAATTAGGAGAAAATTAACGACGGATTGACTTTTTATCGTTAAAAAGTTGATTTAGCGTTTGTTTATTATTGACAAATTTAGCGATAGAGTCTGTCGCTAAGGCTTTATTTTCATATTTTTTTGGATCAATTTTATTTATTATATTTTGTTAAATTTAAAAAGAAAGAAGAAAATGAATTTAATTTGGAGACGGATAATTTAGTAGATGATCGGTTATTTTTTTTCATTATTGGATAAAAATCAAAAATCAAAATTTATTTTGATTAATCGAAACTGAAAAACCAATTTAGTTCGGTTTCGATTTTGGTTTTTTATTTTTGAAAAATCAAATTTATTTCAATCAATTGAAACTCAAAAAAATTTCGATTTTTATCGAATTCTCACCCTAATATATACATAGTCAATAAAATAATAATAATATCACAATAAATAATTATAATAAATAATCAATAATCAATTTATAATAATTAATCAAGATGATGATATTTCATGCAAATACTAGTTTCCTTACCATTTCGTTTGTAGAGACCATACTAGATGAAAAACATACCCCACGCATCACAACAATAATGACACTTGAATTCAAGGGTGGGTCAAGTCTCTCATCATCTCACACAGGCGCACGATAACACCCATTTACACTTCCTCGATGCTATCGTGCACCGTACGAAGACTCTCCTCTCCACTCCACCTGTAGCCAAACAATAATTGATTCATTTTCACACTTCCCCAAATCTCTCCATCCCTTCGCCTCCTCTCATTTCTGGTAAAATCTCGCGATTAGGGTTTGTGGAAGTGGTGGAAATTGGGGTCGGATTGTGATTTTTGTTTCGTGGGTGTTTTGATTGGTTTGTGGGTTTTCGATGTTGTTGTTGATTGGATTATGATGATGATGTGATTTGTTGTGTGCTGTGGGTTTAGGGTTTGGATGGGAACTGTTATTGATTGCTTTGAGGGTTTGCTTCTAGGGTTTCTGTAATTGCGAAGTTTAGTGTTTGTTGTGTGGTTGTTGTGCCTTGTTTGTGAAATTGAGGGGATTTTTCAATCGAGGGTTTTGAGTAAGAGTTGATTTTGGGTTTGTTATTTGCTATGATTTGGGATTTGGAATCGATTCCATTGTCTTTGTTAAATGGATGTATATTTGAAGTGGTAAGGGTTGAGACTTGAGAAGTCTCACGATGATATTTGTATCTTAACGCGCCTCCTAAAGCAAATGTGTGTTTTGGGTCTGAAGCATGGATGATGCATTAGGAAACCTTATGGTCATGAGTTTTACACCTCGTGATAGATTTAGGAAAGAGTTTTTCTATTGTAATATTACAACTAGGGTGAGACTATGTACATCTCTTCTTCCCTCGATCCTATATTTGACAGGATTGTTTGTGTCGTTGCCTTCTTGCCTTTCATGAGAGCTGGTTGTTACCATGTTGAGGGACAATATTATCAGAAGCTCAGGTTAATTTATCCCAAAAAAAAACTCAGGTTTATTACAAAAAGGTTCATGATTATATTAGTATCATAATAGTTGTTTTTGTATTGTGTCAGGTTAGGTGCATTTGCTAATTAGCCTGTTAGAGAGGGGGGAGAGTGAGGTGATACGGGATGTCACGAGCTGGGAATACACATTGGTGTTACCAGTGCAGACAGGCAGTTCGGCCACGCAGCAGGGGGACTACTTGTCCATACTGCAATGGAGAGTTTGTGCTGGAGTTGGACGAGATGGGTAGTTTTGGGGTGCGAGATGGTGCAGACCCGCTGTCTGGGATCATGGAAGCCATGGACTCTCTTATTTGGCACAACAATCCTGAGGAGAGCATGGGACTGATGGAGGCTTTGGATGCTTTTATCACTCCGAGAAGGAGACTTGCAATTGATTCGGATCGCACCCCATGGTTGATATTCCAGGGACAGGTTCCGGCTAGGATGCCGAGGAGCTCTGTCTTTGAGTTCCTCCTCCAGGAACTGTTAGAGCAGATGACTATGAATGATAGGCGGGGTCCCCCTCCAGCACCTCGCTCAGCTATCGACTCAATGCCGATCATCAAGATCACTCAGTCACATCTAAGAACAGATTCGCATTGCCCTGTCTGTAAAGATCTGTTCGAGCTGGGAACCGAAGCAAGGATCATGCCTTGCAATCACATATATCATTCAGATTGTATCGTTCCGTGGTTGGTTCAGCATAACTCATGCCCAGTTTGTCGCCATGAGTTGACTCCTCTGGCATCTGCAACTACTCGCCGTGTCCAACCCTCAAGTGCTGGGAACAGGAGCAGCAGTTCAAGTGGCAACTCTAGATCAAGGGAGAGCAATGACCAGAATCAAGGAAGAAGGAACCCTTTCTCGTTCCTCTGGCCTTTCCGCTCATCAAATGCCAATAACCGTGAGTACACAGGAAACAATGGAAGCAATCCAAGAGCCAGCCATGGCGAGAATCATGAGATGAGTTACTCCGGATGGCCTTTCGATTACTAAGATTTTGATCCTTCTCTTCTTCTCGTATTTCTTAAGGCAAAAAATCATGGTTCTGTTCCTTTTTTGTTTTTTTCCTCGGCGCTTAAACTTTGCTGCTCATATGGCTAAGTACTATCGCAAGTTTGTTGCCTTATTTATGTGTTCTGTAAACTATGATGGGCTGTTCGTGTTTTTCTCCTTTGAAATGGGTGTGGATGGTGTTGCGGAATATGTTGCAGATACAGCTCATAGACTACTTATCTAAACCAGAGTTCTCTCTAGTTTCATGGATATGGTTCTAGTATGATGAACAACGGAGCTTTTGGTTTTGAACTTGATGCTTCTTTTTGTATTGGATAGTTGATCCCATTAGACGATGCGGCTTATAGAAACTATGTTTCCCTAGCAGCAAAGCGCTTAGAAATATAATCTTGGAATTTTAAGATGAATCAATGGTCGCGTGCTTTTGGCCAAGGAACTAGCCGTGGCAGGTTCAGAGAAGTCGAACGTTCGTTCCCATTCGGCGAAGTGATAAGTTTATACTGAACTACTACTACAAACTTCATGGGACGAGAATCTCCATCATAATGTTTGCCCCGTCCTGACTTATTGTGAAACCTTAGTTTGATGGCAACTCTATGGTTCAAGGGATCAACGTTTACGCCGATAATTCATGCTGAATCATGATGGTTGAGGCTCAGATGTGATTTGCTTGGTGGGAATCGTAAGAGGTTGTTTGGCAGTGATGTTTAAAATTGTGAAATTAAAATTAATAATAAAAATAAAAAATTGACAGCGAAAATAAAAATCATTTTTAAAAATATTTTTTTTTATTTCATAAAAATTATAATTTGTGTAATAATTATATTATTTATTATTTTTTCCGTCCCATAAGGTAATTATACTAATTATACAAAGAAATTTTATGTGGTTTACAATTTGAGTTGGAAGAAAAAAGAGATAAATCTGAAATTGCCTACCCAAAATAAATATTACAAAATGTATGTGATTGAGAAAATATCTATTTTGATGTGTTATTTTTTAATAGTAAACAATATGGTATATGGATTTTATTTTGGCTCATAGTTATAATTCGTAACTTATACTATATTTGATATTTCAAGATAAATTTATGAAAATTATTGTTGGATCGTCCCAGCGGATCATTCGTAGCGTCTTCAACTTTATCGTTGATGTGGCCTAACGTTACGATTATTATATGATGGACGGAGCAAAATGCTATTTTAGAACTAAAATATTATATTCAGATAAAATAAAAAACAAAAATAGAAAATCATCTTCTCTGTTTTTTGTTTTCTGTTTTCGTTTTCTTCGTTTAAGAAACATAAATTAAAAAAAATATTATTTCATCAATCAGTAATACAAGAAAAAAAATAGGAATGATGTTAAGCATAGAGGTTGCCTGAAATCCAATATCAATAAGACCATGTCAAGTAGGTGGATGCTATAGTGCATATTCGGAGTTCATACTCCATATTAGGTGTATGTACTTCAGAGAGAACACAGTAACTAATGTTTTATTTCATTCATCTCAGAATATTTGCAACTGTACTATAAATATATAACCATGCATATTGAGAGTTTTATCGTTCTATAATTATGGGATTGTTTAAAATCATGAAAATCAAAACCAATAATAAAAACAAAAAAATAATAGCAAAAATTAAAATCAATTGATAAAACAAAATGAATTTTTATAATGAGAATCTTGAATATTGTACTCATATGATACATAAAATAGAAATATAAAACCATTTTTTCTAGTAGCGTTGCTGAGTACGCTTCAAGGTTTACAACACTACTGCGGTTCATGCCTTCGTTCTACAGTACGGAGGCCAGAAAGAGAGGAAGTTTTTGAAGGGTCTCAACTGGAGGCTTAGAAACAATCAGATGAGTCATACGTTTGTATTTTATCAGCAAATGTATGATAAGGCTGTGAACTTGGAGCGGTCTTACAATGAAAAGGATTCAGTTTTTGCAAAAAAGAAGCGCAAGCGGGAGGACGTCAAGGCGGGCAAGTCCGGCGGATTCCGACACCCTGGTGCATCCCAGAAAACTTACTAGAGCAGACCTTTAGCCAGCTCAGCGAGTGTGGCATAGGGAGCAGGAAACCGGCCGGGGCACACGACCAACCCATAGTATGGACAGCGAAGCGATCAGGGACAAACCCAGAGGGGAGGACTCAATAACCCGAACCAGTTTATGACTGAGGTGGTCTGCTACAACTGTGGCAAGACAGGGTACGTTTCTCGAAAATGACAAGCTGATCCGGTAACCTGCTTTACTTGCGGGAGGAAGGGTCACAAAAGCCAGATTTGTTTCCAAGGAGGCAGTAGGGCTAGGAACGTAGCGGAGGGGCCTGCAGCCACAGGTCAGTCAAGACCGCAAGCGTCGAGACCAGCTGGGAACCAGCCCAGACCCCTACCGGGAAGGGTGTATTCAATGAATCCCCAGGAGGCGCAGCAAAGCGGAGTTGCAGTAACCGGCAACCTTCAACTTCTCTTCCGTTCTGCTTGTGTGCTCTTTGATACTGGTACAACTCAATCCTTTGTTGTCAAATCTTTCCTTGAGAAGCACGGCATTGGGACGAAACCCATGTCTAACGTGCTATACATCGGGTTGTCTATAGGAGATGTTGTGGGATGCAGACAAGTAGTGTCTTATGCTTCAGCAGAGATAGGGGTGAAAATTTTCCCATAGATCTTGTAGTGTTTGATTTGGAGGATTTTGATGCAATTCTGGGGATATCATGGCTAGAAAGATATAGGGCTACCATAGATTGTTACAAGAAGCTAGTTCGAGTCACTAGTCCTATGGGAGGAAAGCTTATCTGTCACGGGGAGGGATCGAAACCTGAAGTGACAGTCGTATCTGCTTTGACGACGAGCAAGCTTCTGAGGAAGGGTTGCCAGGGGTACTTGTGTTACATAGAGGTCCCTGCCGTGGAAGAGAAAGGGGTGTCAGAAATCCCAGTTGTGTGTGAATACCTTGACGTCTTTCCGGATGAAATTTCGGGAATGCCACCCAGTAGAGAAGTTGACTTCTCTATTGAACTAATACCAGATACAAACCCTATATCCAAGGCAGCTTATCGTATGGCACCAGCAGAGTTAAAGGAATTAAAGACTCAATTGGAGGATTTGCTCGAGAAGGGGTACATCCGACCAAGTGTCTCACCTTGGGGTGCACCTGTGCTCTTTGTCAAGAAGAAAGACGGGAGCATGAGGTTGTGCATAGATTACCGGGAGTTGAACAAAATCACCATTAAAAATCGGTATCCACTGCCACGTATTGATGATCTCTTTGATCAGTTACACGGTGCAAAGGTTTACTCCAAGATAGACCTACGCTCTGGATATCATCAACTACGTATCAAATCCACAGACATTCCAAAAACAGCTTTCCGAACGCAGTATGGTCATTATGAGTTCGTTGTCATGCCTTTCGGACTCACTAATGCGCCTGCTGTGTTCATGGATTTGATGAATATGGTCTTTAAACCCTATATTGATCAGTTCGTTGTCATCTTTATTGATGATATCTTAATCTACTCTAAAACTCCACAACATTACGAGAATCACCTTCGATCTGTCCTGCAAACCCTTAGAGAAAACCAGCTTAATGGGAAACTCAAGAAGTGCGAGTTTTGGCTGGAAGAAGTTGCCTTCTTGGGGCATGTAATCTCGGAAGAAGGTATCAAGGTCGATCCGAAAAAGATCGAAGCAGTATTGGAGTGGGCTAGGCCTACAAGTGTGATAGAGATCAGAACCTTTCTAGGGTTGGCAGGTTACTATCGTCGGTTTGTGGAGGATTTTTCAAAGTTAGCCATGCCTTTGACTAGTCTTACGAGGAAGAATACGAAGTTTGTTTGGTCGGAGAGCTTTGAGAAGGCGTTTCAAGAACTCAAGAGACGTCTTACCTCAGCTCCGGTGCTTACACTTCCCTCCGGTGAAAAAGGGTTCTGTGTATAGCGATGCGTTCAAGCAAGGACTTGGGTAATTGTGTTGCTTGACAAAGTCCACAAATTTCCTACCAGTCAAGAACACATGGAGTGCTGTACGACTTCAAGGAGTTCCTAGCATAATAGTGTCTGACAGGGACACGAGATTTCAATCTCGGTTCTGGCAGAGTCTGCAAGAAGCTCTTGGTACGCGGTTGAACTTCAGTACTGCCTTTCACCCACCAACTAATGGTCAAACGAAACGTACAATACAGACTCTGGAAGATATGTTACGAGCGTGTGCTCTCGATTTTGAAGGCTCTTGGGATCACCATTTGCCGTTGGTCGAGTTTACATATAACAGCAGCTACCATTCCGGTATCTTATGGCATCATTTGAAGCATTATACGGCCGAAAGTGTAGAACACCGGTGTATTGGAATGACATTCAAGATGTGATTCAACTAGGACCAGAAATGGTTCAAGAACTAGTCGACAAAGTAAAGCTGATTCAAGGGAGGATGAAAACGGCTCAAAATCGATAGAAGAGCTACGTCGATGTAAGACGCAGACCTTTGGAATTTGAGGTCGGTGATCATGTTTTTCTGAAAATATCACCAACCAAAGGTGTTATGTGTTTCGACAGGAAGGGAAAGCTCAGTCCTCGGTACATTGGGCCATTTAAATCCTTGAAAGGGTTGGTGCAGTAGCGTATCAGTTAGTTTTGCCAGCTGATCTGTCTACTGTGTATAATGTGGTCCATGTGTTGATGCTTCTCAAGTATGTACCGGACCCGAGCCATATCATCCAGTATGATCCCGTGCAACTGACTAAGAGGATGACATACGAGGAACGCCCTCAAGAAATTCTTGATCGTCGCTTCAAAGTATTAAAGAATAAAACAATAGCACTAGTGAAAGTGCTTTGGGCAAATCATCTGACTTCAGAGGCAACTTGGAAAGTTGAAGAAACCATGCGAGAGCACTACCCATACTTGTTTAGTTCCTAGCGATCTCGACTCATGTTTCGAGGACGAAACTTCCTAAGGTGGGGAGGATGTAAAGCCTCAGAAAATTGAAATCAAATAAATATTAATGAATATAAAAAAATTGTGATCAAATAATAATCGTAATTGATAAACGTAGCGAGAATATGTGTTTCCTCGTATATAATAAATTAAAAGAGAGAAACGAATCTCATTTTAAAGTTTTGAGATGTAACGTTACGTTCATAACATTAAAACTTGTGACGAAGTTGGGATAACTTTTGTCGCGGAAAAATTTTAAAAATTATATGTTAATTAATAACATGATTTTTCGAACGTGGTGGTAAAGTTTGAGCGAAGGCTGTGGGAGATAAGGGATTAACTGATCCTGCGATTAAACGGAATGGGGAT
Organism: Drosera spatulata; assembly: GCA_035668315.1. NCBI lineage: Eukaryota > Viridiplantae > Streptophyta > Magnoliopsida > Caryophyllales > Droseraceae > Drosera > Drosera spatulata. Next base: position 33,021 of record JAOVYX010004925.1, read on the forward strand.
GCTTTTTTTTTTTTAATTACCCACCAATCCCCTTTCCCTCCCTTTTCTTCCCACTCTCCACTCCTTTACTCCCCGTCTAACTCCTCCACCGAGCCACTACTCCTTTCTACTAACTCCTCCACCAAGCCACTACTCCCTTCCACCCACTCCTCCACTCATCTCATCACCAAGGAAGCAGTACATCTCATCTCCTTCTCCTCCATTTTCTTTGCACTTCCTCTCTTCCACTCTTGTTGTCTCTCTTGTCGCCGGACACGGGTTCTTTTGAATTATAGCAAGAACCAATCAAACCAAGCTCCGAGGCTCACGTAGCTGGACTTCTTGAGCTCAGAGGGGTGTGCTGAGCACAAGAATGGGAAGGAAGGCAGCTCCAACAGCAGGAAACGCCTCAAGGACGAGGAACGAGCAAAGGATCTTCAAACGTCAAAGGAAAGCAAAACAACCTCAAATCCATTTCAACAAGAGGGTGAGCATTGTCTTCTCTGTTCATAACCTCTAACTGATCATATGTGATCAAAAAACAAGGAAAATAACAAGAAAAACAGGCCATGGGAAAGGAAACGTGTTATTTGAACCAAAAGACGAGTTATGCTCGTGAGACCCGGAAACCTAAGATTTTATGTATCAAACAAGCCCAAACTGAAAAAACATGACAAAAACTAAGTAAATGTTATGTTTATGATGTTTTAGATCATTTGGGATTGAATTGGTTAGGTAAAGCGCAAAAACCAACAAACCAGTCCATATCCATTCTTGGACAGCTTTGATGTTTAACATTAGAATGCATTTTTATCCCAGTTAGAGCCTAATTCAGCAAATGCGTCTTGAAACAAAGTTGTAGAGGACTTCTTAGCGTTTCCAATGAATCAAGAATCACTCAATTTGGTTAAGAAACGAAGAAGTTAGGTCTGAAAATTTGAAAAAATGTCAGCTCACTGCCTGTATTCAATCGTGGCGGCAACAAGACTTGTAGCGGCCGCGACGCCTCTCAACCAGTCCAGTAATTTATTTTTCGATGTATTTATGTGTTGTATCAAGCCGTATACCCTCTATGACTACTAAAATACAATATTTGGACTAGAAAACATAGGAAAATACGCGTTTGATTGTATAAAAGGTTAAGAATACAATGTCGAATAAAAGTACATAGTAGTTTACGTATTTGTGCGATATACGTAAGTATGTGAAAGTAACGGAATGTACATAAGACTACGTAATGACGTAGTAGACGTATTTGTGGACGTATAATACACATGAATAAGTAAAAATAATGAAATATATGAAAGAAATATGTAGTAACGAACGTATTGTACTTATACTGTGCAGGAACTGAGACGTAAACTGTTTTCCTTTGGTATAAAGTAAACAACCCGGAACTCACATACAAGGTAACGTTTAGATTCCAAGTTTGGATGGCGATACATGTTAATATACTAGATGTATATTAACGTATGATGGGTAGTTTTGCCCTGTGCGCTGTGTTATGTTGTGCTGTGTTATGTTTGCATTTTGGTGTTATTGTATGATTGTATGATAGCACTTGTAGCTTATCACAGTTCATGGTAACCTAACCCTGATAGTCCTAATGTTAGGGTTTGGGTAGGTTTTTCTCCGTTAACCCCGCATGTTATATGATTGTGATAAAAACAAGTGTTATGTTTATAAGGTTTGTCATACGATATTGGATAAAGGTTAGGATTAATGCAGATTAATTTTATAAATGATGTCATGTTAAAGATGAAAATGCGAAATAGGAATGCATTCGTGAGAGGTGAGCTTAAACTCCGAGTTTGATAATCCTACTGAGTTGTTACACTGACTTGGAGAAGATGTCATGTTAAACTGTACAGGGATGAGTAGTTGTAACTAATCATCTTATACGCGTAGACAACCCTGTGAGGTTGTAAGGTTGTCGGGTATCTCGCTGCAGGAGATCCTTGGACATCGTTACAGGTTGATCCCCTGTTTCAAGTGACCCCGGACTTTAAGCTTCTAGAGGAAGCTATGGATTTACATGTTTAGCCAAGATCATAGTGTTAACAAGAGGGTATTTGTGATCTGTCATATATGTTAATTGTATGATTGATTTTGTTGTGGTTTCAGAATAGATTGTTCTCTCTTTCTTTCCTTTTTGTGCTTTCCCTGAGAAGGAGACCGGCACGTTACTGAGCTCGTATAGCTCACGGCGTTGCTTTTCCCTTGTCTTTCTATTTTTTCATCTTTTCAAGTGTAAGACTGAAGAAGGATTTTGATTAAGCTATGATCCTATTTGTAATATTAATGCTTGGGATAACATTTCTAAGTTTTTGCTGCTTTAATATGTAATAAATAAGTAAACTTGTGGATCTAGTTTGATAATGCTTTAAGTGTATTTTCATTTGGATTTATTCTAAACCGAGTTAAGTTGAATTGACTGACTAAACTTTGTGGGACCTTAGCGGCAGTAATGCCACGAGGGTTTTCAGTAAAGGATTTGAAAATCATATGTTGAAAGGTATTCCTCTTAAATCGTATGTTGACTGTATAGCTAGAAAACAACACAAAGTATCATTTCTTTCTTCCCCTACACATAGAAGAAAAAATATACTCGATCTTGTGCATACAGATGTCTTCTATATGACAAAGAGATCTCTAGGTGGTGCATACTATTTTGTTATCTTTAAAGATGACCATTCTAGAAAAGTTTGGGTCTGTGCCTTGAAAACTAAAGACCAGGTAGTAGACATGTTCTAAGAGTTCCGTGTTAGAGTGAAAAGACAAACACGAAGGAAGCTCAAGTGTGTCAGAGCAGACAATGATGACGAGTACAGAGGTCCGTTCGAGGAAAACTACAGGAAACATGGCATTAGTCTTGAGAAGACGATTCCCAAGACACCACAATAGAATAGAGTCGAAGAGAGAATGAACAAAACCATCTCAGAGAAGAACCGCTCTATGCTCTCTCATGCGAAACTCCCTAAATCGTTTTGGGAGAAGACGCTGCTAACAGCTGCTTATTTAATCAATCATTCTCCTTCAAATCGGTTGAATGGTGATATTCCAGAAAGGGTTTGGAGAGGAAGAGACGTGTCCTATCAGCACATGAAGATGTTTGGATGCAGAGCGTTTGTGCACATCCCCAAGGATGAACGCTCTAAGCTTGATGATAAAACGAAACAGTGTATATTTCTTGGCTATCCTAATGAAGAATTTGGTTTCAGGTTATGGGATCCAATAGCCATGAAGCTCATTCAAAGCAGAGATGTTATCTTCTTCGAAGATCAGACCATTGAGGACATCGAGAAGTTAGAGAAGTCTCGAGCCCCAGAAGATGTTCCAATGAACTTGGATCCATTTCCTTCTCTGGCACCAGAAGGCCCTTGGAGATATACAGGATGATCTCGTTGATAAAGAAGCTGGAGTTGATGTTGATGGCCCATAACTATTAGAGCCGCAAAAAGAACCAGCTCCAGTACAACCACTAACACAACAAGGTACGCGATACTCTACAAGAGAACGCAGTCCATCCACCAGGTATCCCGATACAGAGTATGTAATGCTGCCTGATGGGGGAGAACCAGAGAGTTACAGGGAAGCCATGTCAGATACACATAGCGATCGATGGTCGTAAGCCATGCAAGAAGAGATGCAATCCTTGCATGAGAACCACACATTCAAGTTGGTGAAATTGCCTAAGGGCAAGCGCGCGCTAAAGAACCGATGGATCTACCGTTTAAAGACTGAAGATAAAAACTCATAACCACGCTATAAAGCTTGGTTGGTTGTGAAAGGGTTCAGTCAGAAGAAAGGTATTGACTTTGATGAAATGTTCTCCCCGGTTGTTAAAATATCTTTTATCAGAGTTGTGCTAGGATTAGCAGGCAACATGGATCTCGAGATTGAGCAACTTGATGTGAAGACAACTTTTCTCTACGGTGACTTAGAGGAAGAGATATACTTGGAGCAGCCTGAAGGGTTTCAGGTCGAAGAAAAGGAAAACCGCGTGTGCAGGTTGAAGAAGAGCCTGTATGGTTTGACACAGGCACCTCGACAGTGGTATCGCTAGTTTGAGTCTTTCATGGTGGACAATGGGTACAAAAAGACGTCATCAGATTCTTACATCTTCATTTAGAAGTTCATCGATGATAACTTCATTATCCTACTGCTCTATATTGATGATATGTTAATTGTCGGCCAGGATACTAAAAAGATCGCTGCTTTGAAGAAAGCTCTTAACAAATTCTTTGCGATGAAGAATTTGGGTCCCGCTAGGCAGATCCTTGGAATGCAGATCTCCCGTGATAGAAAGAACATGAAGCTGTGGCTATCGCAGGAACAATACATCGAGAAAGTATTGGAAAGGTTCAACATGAACAAGTCCAAACCAGTTAACGCTTCACTTGTAGGTCACTTCAAGTTAACAATGAAGCAGTGTCCCTCAAGTGAGACAGAGAAGTAGGAGATGTAGAATATTCCGTATGCTTAAGCTATTGACAGTTTGATGTATGCTATGATATGTACTTGTAACGCCCCGAGTTTTCCGATCTTTTTCTAGAAAACCCACGTAGCATTACTGCTGCTAGGGTTCTACAATCCCTAGCCAGGCAATTCAACTTAACAGGGTTTAAAATAAATACTAAATAAAATTACACATAAAGCATCATCATTCTAAGTCCACATGTTTACTTAAATATTATACAGATATGCGACGGAATCTTAAAATACTGTCTCAAACATATTTATTACAAACATGATCA
>JAOVYX010004936.1:0-37722 GCA_035668315.1 Drosera spatulata
TGTGTAATGTTGTGCGCTCTTTTGCACCTTCAGTGCCACATACCGCTATCATATCCAAGAAACATGAAGAAAACAAGGAAATTATCTATCAGCAATTCAACCAACAAAATTCTAAGTCCCAAAAGAAACACTCATTCCATTCAAATAATACAAAAAATAGTAGCACACCGAGAAATACAAAGATAACTAGTGTCATCACCGCAGCATCCAATCTTATAAGTTATAACTGAGTACCATTATTGTCACCTAACTGCACTGACTAAACACAATCATGTTCCAACCACACTTACTCAAGTTTTTGCTTTTCACTATGAGAACCACCAATCAATCGCCACATATAAGCAATGTCTCAGGCAGAAAAATGCTAAGCTATGGTAAGGAACTTCCGAAACATTGAAACAGCAGGCAGCCCCAATGTGGCATCAGCATGAGATTCAGCCAAGACATTCAATTTTTATGCATACTTCGTGTGCACATACGATGCAAATATTACGTGTTTTTACTAATAACCATCCACTCCAACACAAACTTACTTTCCCCAATACACAACAACAACAACCAGATAATCCCATCAATCTCATCCATAGCCAGGGTCTGAGGAGGGCGAAATGTACGCCGTCTTTCTTTGTTGCAATCTGTTTCCGATATATTTCCCCAATACAAGCCACAAAATAATTTACTCATCAACTACCAGGTCAAACAAACACAACTCACAACCCTAATCAAAACACAGACATCCAAACAAATCACATTCCATCACAATATCAACCAATTCAATCAATCAATTCATCAATCTCGCTCGCTCGCTCAATGCTCGAAACATCAAAGATCTTCTACCTCATGCTTTGTATCCCAAGCGAGCCAAACAGTGGAGAAATGTCCCCACCCGAGCTTGCTCTGAACCACATAGCTTCCATTCTTAAACGAATCTCCGATCCTCACCGCGTGGTATCCGCCTCGCCGGTACTCCTCCTTCCCTTCGTCCTCCGACGTGTACTCGCTCCCTTCGTTCTCCTCCTCGCTCCCTTCGTCAACAACCTCCGCCTCTTCGATGATGATCGACGGCTCCTGTTGATTCTGGTGATGCGGATTCCATTCTTCGCCGTTGGATTGCGCCGCCGTGTTGGTGGAGGCGGACATGGTGGTGGTGGTCGCGCCGCCGTGCGCGGTGGTTGTGGGGACTTGGGATGCGATGCGATGCAAGGTCGTTTTGGGGTTTGTGGTGGTGTGTTTTGGGGATTTTCACTTGGTCTTGATGTGGCTTTGTGATTCTTTTGACATTGAAGTTGTGTACGTGTGCACCTTTTTTTCATGTCTAAGCAACTTGGTTAATGAATTCCAAATAGTTTCGTTTTAAAATAGTTTGATTTCACACGTTAGTTTTCATAAATTGAAATTTTTTGAATCTTATTTAAAAAAAAAACAACATTTGATTATAATAATAAAATTTATTGTATCATTTGAAAAACACATTATTAAAATGTATTATAATGATTGTTTGATATTGTTGAAAACTTTGCTGGGGACATACACTGTTAATATAGTTATATCATTTTTTGACTGATTAAATGAAATTATTATTGATTTTTTTTAAAATAGTTATTATTGATATTTTTAATTGTATTTGATTTTCTTTTTTCGCCTTTTCACACATCACAAAGAATGATGGAAGACACACAATCTCGTCATAATACCTCGTCATAATACCATCCATCTTGATGTGATGAAACTTGATGTTATGAATATCGATGCTATAGTTAAGGCAAAAAATCTCGTTAGCCAAGCCAAATATTGGAATTAGCCACATCATTAGATCAGATTCTAACTAGCTAGTGCCAATAGCTTGATCATAATCACTAGCACATTTCACAAAAACAAAAACTAATAGTTAGAACTCAACTAACAGTACAACTAAAGATTAACCCCTACTTATGAACACCAAAGATAACGAATAATTACTTCTCTCGTCTTTTCTTTGAAATAACTTTGATCTAAGGGTAGGACGGGAGAGCGGCCCAGTAGGACGGTGACACCGTGTTGTATTCGTCGACACTGAAGAGGTAATGGCACTCTGCTCCGGTTAGTGGTGGTGGTTGCTGGTGGTGCTCCTGAGGGCTTCCGTTGTGACCCTTGCTCATGCTGTGCATGGCGGCTGACGTGCTCTCTACTGTTTCCTCGCCGGAGATCTCTGTGTAGCCTGTTGATACTTGCTTCCTTGTGGCTTTGTCCATCAGCATTGCCTTCAGTTTAAGCACCTGTTCAGTGAATCAATAGCCAATTCAGTTACTAAATTAAACAACTAGAAAAGCATCACATAATGTAAGAGTACGAAGCAAAGTCGATGCTTATTAGTTTCTTCCAAGCACCAAGCATCTCTCTGCTTGACTGGAAAATAGTCTTACTGATGGAACAATTTGTGCTTAAAACAAATACAAATTTTGCTGCGAATCTACGAGATTCTACAACTAACTTCAATGCCTGCACAAATTTATACTATGAGATAAAGTGGTTGTATTCCCCTTGAGAAACACAGAAAAGTTGATACTTAAAAAACAAAATCATGTTTCACATACTTTCCTTGCCAAAAAAAAATAAAAATCCTTACTTTAGAAGTAACTAACTTATATAGAAAAGATAGATTTTCTTTTCAATTTTCAATGAAAAAAGGACTTTTGTCGAGGCCATCCATCTTAACATTGCTCTCAATCAAAACAAAGCAAGATGGTGTCGATGTTAATTAAGCTAATCCAAAAATCAATTAACATGAGCTAGTTGATTAGAGTAGTTTAAGGGACGAAAAATGTATATACCTCTTCTTGGAGCTTCTGTTTCTCCCTGGAGACAGCATCAAACTCCTGTTTGAGTGCATCATACAATCTCTCAAGCTGCTTGGCTTTCCACCTAGCTCTCCTGTTCTGGAACCAAACCGCCACCTGACGCGGCTGCAGTCCGAGCTCTCGAGCAAGCTTCATCTTCCTATCGGGATCCAACTTTATCTCTTCAAGGAAGCTGTTCTCTAAGGACTCAAGCTGATCTGTTGTGAGTCTCTTCTTCTTCTCGAGCTGGCTGCTGTAACAACCGCCCTTGTCCAATGGCGGCGCCATCCCCATGTGTGCCGACATCATGTCCCCAGGATGCTTCACCTCCATACCTTGATTAATGATATGCATTGACAAAATGATAAGTCAATTGCTTGTAGCGCAAACTATCATTCTGACATGACAATGCATTAGCTTGCAAAACAATATTGGTAGCACATTATGTTCATGTTTCAAGATTCTCTAATGCAAAGACGGCAACAATGGCTCAAGATTATCATACAACAGAATTTCCAAGTGTAATGTGAACATGATAACAGCTCAATGCCGCGAAAGGCTGAATTCAGTCATGTAAAGTACCACATTATCGTTTCTTGTCAAGGCTTCATATGTCAAAGGAGCAGATTCAGGATGAAAATATCTCACGCATTGCATGCTAAGCGTGAAACGTACAAGGATTTGATAAATGCATAATGCTTAATTACCTGGGAAAGGATCATAGTCGTAGTTGTAGAGGAAACTGAAGGAGCTTTGATCAGGCCGCGGAGGGACGAAAGGTCTCAAGTTGGAGTTCCAGTCCATGCTGCTTTCTTTTGGCTTTGGCTAGAATTTGCTCCACTTTTTTCCTTTGTCTCCTCAGGAGAAGTGTTCTCTTTAAAATCATGTTGGGGCAAGATATATGAGTGTGGACATGAACCAAAAACATGGACCACAAAAGAGAGAGATATACATTGATGGGTTAGTTTCTCCATTAAGAGTTAACTCAAACTCTAAACTTGGAGTTGGGAGATGAATGAAGAGAAACCCTAGCTATGGTTAGCATTGGGTCATTAAGAACCCAACAATTCAAAACTATGGTAGCCAGTGATGTAATGCGAGCCTCAAACCGCGTTAATGTAGGCTCCGTCACGCACGAGAGCCTACTCTTACTAACCCAAGTCCAAACTATTACGTCACCGTCCAAACAATGGATGGACGGAGAGTCGTAAACTAGGAGGTTTCCTACATTTGATTCTCTTCATCAGAACTTTAAACTTACACCCATTGCCACATAACTTCATACGTTAATGCCATCCAAAGTTAACTTAAGAAAGTTCATTTGCCCATTCTCTCAAGTCCAAAACACCATTAACCTATGCTTAAAGTTCAAACGAGTCATTTGGCACCGACCTCAAATCAAAATTCACAAAACGAGAAACAAGAGTAGAGAAAAAAGGTCCTAGCTAAAATATACAAGTCCAAACTTACTAAAAAAAAAAAAACCAGCATCCAAAATGTTATGGACATGATGATCATGCAAAAAATCAATGGTCCCAATTATTTTATTTTATTTTATTTTATTTTTTTGCAATGTATTAAACGGACAACACGCCTTCCGCTTCTCACGCCTAACTCTTGCTCTGTTTCTTCTATCTTCTTCTTTTTCCCCACCACTGAAGCACAAACAGGCAAGCAGCCGCTTAGTGTTCGTACAAACACATGAACTATTACACAAAACAGCAGCAGCCAAAGCAAGCAACAGGCAACAACCGAGCTGCTGCTTTGCTGCTGCTGGCTGGTTACTGTTTTTTTTGCCAGCCTCTGCTGCTGTTAAATTTAACACTGTTCAATAGCTTAGCTGATCACTGACTACCAGTGTTTGTTTCTATGTGTATGCCACTGCTTTTTTCATTCACTGTAGTTGTAAGGTGTAGTGTGATTTAATTATAAGTTCACTAGATCATTTGGTGGATGCACAGTACCACATTCATATCGTCAACTTTGACATAACTATACTGATCTCAGCAACGAGCAGGGATGATTACCGAATTAAGGTTACGATTGAATGGACTTAGAAGAATGTTTATAGATGCTTATGACTCCACGGACAGTTTTTTAAATAGAGTGTCTTGATTTATGATCGAACTTCAACCATAACTTAATATGTTTTACTCGATATCATAAATAATGCTACATGCTTTTACATATGAGTATGTATGGTCTTATTGTTTTCCAACCAATATGCACTGATATCGCAGCTTGTGACCTGTCTCCTTGAAGAGAAAATCTCAGCTTCAAATTAAAGAAAAGGGAGAAGAAAATGCCTTGCACCACACTATGTGCAATGGCCTTTAATTAACTTGCAGTACAAGCTATGTCTAGATCACAGCACATCTTCCCCTCTTGCTCTATCCTCTTGACGAGGTGGGTTAGAATTGGATTTGCTTAGATTTGCATTCAATTATTTGGGTTAAGTGTAAGTCAGGATTGGATGATAAAGATCGATTCTCGTTTTGAAAGGCATATGGTATGTTCTAAACCCGTTGATTATGATCTCTTAACTTACATTTTGTCTAACGCATGTTAGAGGCTCTCATATGTTCGCTAAACTTTTCAGTTTTTGATAAGATATAACGAGTTTAAATCTTCGCCAGAACTTAGAAACTACAACTAATTCAATTCAAGGAAGAGTCCCAAGAAGCAAATTATTTTCATAGCTTTTCTATAAATACTAGTTTAAAGTTGTAATTTCAATCCTTCCACTTAACAAAACCAAAAAGAATTTGACATTTAATGGACTTATAGTCTTAGAGAACTTTTGGCCAGGGTTTATGATCCCCACATGATGAGGAAATATGAAGCAAAGTTGCAGAACAAAAGCTGAATTTAGAAGATAGGGGGACAATATACATAATTTAGGAAAGAAAATGATATAGTATTTTAGAAAAAGGAAAATTTCTAAAGCTTCAAAAGACACTGACTTTTTTTGCTTTGGCATTGTAAATTCATCATCGGGGAATTCAATGCTACCCTTTGTCAAACCGACAATCTTTTATACAAATCAGACCCAAAAATATGCAAAAGCACAGTATAAAAAACAAGGACAAATATGTACCATGCATATGAAAATTAACACTCATGAACTAGCTTTGACTATATACAATGGTCATGGACTTACATGTATTATCATTTTGACCCCCTTTTTGGTCCATATTTTGGTTATAGACATGTATTCTACTATATCAACTGCAAGTGACTCAACATATACATAATTATGTTGCCATATTTCACATTGCATCATTTTCTTATAATCTACCTTACACCGTCTCGTACATGTTACAATGCGAGTCCTGATCACACTTACACGAATTTTATCTAACGCCCCTCTAAAGAATGCTAAACATTCACCCATGTATAGGCCATGGTAACATAGAGATTAATTAGATAAATGTACATATATACGGGCAGGCATAGAACGGCTACAGTCGAAGTACAACATTAAGAGGGAGTGAGTGTGAAATGAATTCGAGGCTGAGATTGATTATGGGGATCTAATTAATCATCTAAAACCCTAAACTTGCACGTACTACAATTAATATAGGATCAAGTGGAACAATATACACACATCTATATTTTTGCAGCACCTCAACCACTATACTTAAGCTTTCGCGGTGGGGGTCCAAATTTTTATAGACCACATTAATCTCATTGTCTTCATTTTTTTATTTTAAGACTTTCATTGTGTGTATGTTTGTTTTTTCTCGACACATATTGACTGATAATTTTGCTACTTATATATAGAGCTCTTAATGTCTTAATAAATACGAGGTTAACGCGGTGCTTGGATACTACTAGGCTAATGTGCTGTACGGACAATAATGAGAAGGGTCAATCATATAGAAAATTAAATCTTAATTAAGTTCTGGTAATTAGTTAGTCTTAATTAAATATGATTAGTGTGCTAATGATACATAGCACATTAGAACATATATTAGGAAAGCGATAAATATACTAGAACTAGAAGCTAGAGTAATTCAGGCACAGTCCCAGACAAGGGTGACAGATGAAATCATTTTGAAGTAAAATGTTGGAGCATATATATTCAAACAGTTTCTATATATTCGTATTAATTCAAAATTTTCTTTTAAATTTGATAAGTCCATTTTTCATTATCCGGATATAAATGTTGATGAATTCTCATATGATATCACAAATCTTGATAACATTCCAAAATTTTCGTCCCTTTCTTGTGTTTTGATGTGTTTTATCTTTTAATTAGAGGAAAGAGATAAGAATGAACAGTAATAGAATTACAGGAGGGTCCAAAATATAAGGGCTAAGAATATTAAGAGAAGTAGCTTACACATAATTGAATTAGGGCGCTCCTATTCTTTTTTGTTTTTATTCAAAGACTTTGAGATGATGCAATTATATATACATGACTTTACAACTGTTTCATGCACCCGTACCACCATTGTTTAAAGTACTTATCCCATAGAATAGATGGGGACAAAGTCTTTAACACCCCTGTAACCTTAAAATGAAACAGATCTACGGCGTGGAGTTCTCCTAAAGACAGTCAAGCTAGCTGTTTTAAGGGAAACACGTTAGTGCTTTCCAACGTTAATTTTTTCGTGTTTCTAAACATTTTTATCGACAAACCAATAGAAGAGATCAAAAGAAGATGAGAAACTCACAATTAAGGTAGCACAGACACATGAAAGTTGAAACGAACACAGAGACGAACCCGCAAAAGAACCTGTAATACGATGTGAAATTATAGAAAAGGTGAAAAGGTGTTAAACAATCACATAAGACATGCAATAAGATAACTATAGAGGACATTGATCAACATTTGAATGGTTGATGACCTCTTTTTTATTTTTTAATTTGTGTGGGGGGGGACACCAACAAAGTACAATAATTATCCGCGAACAAAATGTGTGAAAGTAACTTTGCATGAGCTTTAACTCCAATGAACAGGTTAAAATTCACCACAAACAGCAATGTTTCCAATATTCACCCAACTCAATTTAGTCAGAAGTCAACTGTGTAACAAAAGGCTCCAAAAGAGGCAAAGTTCGAGAAAGATTTAGAGGTCCAATTAATACAAGTTAAACCGTTGCACACCCTACCAATAATAAAGAAATTTACAATCTAGACGTGTCGTTCCATGTATACAATTTACCACACACATACGGATCCTCGAGGTTATTTCGAATTCAATAGGCGCGTATGTTACAGCAAACAACTCCAAGTCGATTCAAAGGTTCCCCGAAAACCCTTTTGGAATCGACTACAACTAAGGGACTGTTGTTACACCAACTCGTTTTTCCGATCATACACAACCATGTTTACACAAGAAAAGGGAAATTAAAACGAGCATTGATGTATTCAACTCAGGAAACAGAGCAAGCCAACCACAAAAACTGGTATTAATTGAGCATAACTAGTGTAATTGGAAAAAGGAACAGAACCTGGAAATCGAACTGTAGCAGAAACATTAGAAAGCCACCCTTAACTGGTACTGAACAGTGTTAGAAGTTGATCGAATTCAACTCATGATTATACATCCGAGTACATCCCTCCGGATGTGGTCACGCTCCGAGTAAGACCTTCGTTATCCGTTGACTGGTTCACATTCGTCATAAAACCCTATGCGTCCACCTAGATTCTCAACCTCATCATCAAAATGACAGTTAAATCCTCAAATCAACTAGGTTACAATGAGCATGAATATATATCATACAGTAATAAATAAACAATTTTTTTGTTTTCATAATGAAATATATAACATAAATCAACCGCAACAAACCAAGACTTTGCTTCATGAGCTAGGTGGATTATATCGATAAGAATGCAACATTCACCACTATTTCGTACGAAGATGCAAATCAAAACCAAAAAACAGAACTGTACTTGCTCCTTAGGCGGCTCCTTCAATGAAGAGACATACATATCATATTTGTAGCTCTTTATTCAATTCATCCTAGCAAAAAAAGGAGCACACAGAATCCAAGCTTGTTTTGATTTAAATTCAGTTGTAGAAGTACCAAAAGGGAATTCACATGCTACTGTCGCTTTGAATAAATGTTCTTTTAGAACTTACATTTGTTCATCAATATAATGATAAGTTTCCTACTCCTACTGATAATAGTAGTAGTCAAGTACTGTTTATATGTTAGGTACAACAATACTCGTAGCCGTGGCTAGTTTTTCATAACAAGATTTGAGTATAACGTAAACAATCCATCACAAAGAAGGGTCATGAAGTATTGTCACGCTGGACAGGTGAATCGCTGCATTGTCCTTAGCATTAGCACCCTTAAGCTAGTTAACACAAGCAATCCACTGATGACGACGAGGTCCATGACAATTCTTTTGAAAAATAATCACCTCGCATTCCCTTCCTAAAAAGATGAACACATGATCTGGTCTCTATTTAGTCTGATGAAGTGAGTGTATTTTTTTGGTGCCTATGCATTATACATGGAGATAAAGCCACAAACAGCGAAAATGGGGTCTAATCCTGGACAATATATGAGTACTATGAAAGATGACGGTCTACATGTGGGAACATATGAGAATTTGCTTTCTATTGCAACACCATATGCAACAGTTCAAAAGATGAACTACTGCATAGAAAAATGATACAAAATACCTCAAACACTATCTATCATGTTCACGATGAATATAATAGAAGAATCACCTAAGGGCTTACCAGAAGAGATTAGCAAGTAGTAATTGATTGTATTTCAGCTTGTTATTTCAGAAAGATGGATCTAACAGGAGGGCGTTTAATTTAATGATTCATGGTTGTCTAGTTTTGGTTTATACATTTGGTGATAAATGAGAAACAACTCTATTTCTAACAGCTGCAATGCAGCTTAAAAACAGTGGACATAGACGAGTATAGTGCTCCTAAGCTGCAATTACTATTTCTTGATCTATCGGAAGCTTAAACTATCCATGTAGCAAATCTCTAAGATAACTAGACGAGAAATGTGTCACACATTTTCATTTGGATTATTCTCGATCAACTAGTTCACATAACCTTTCCTCGACAACTTCGACATTTGGAGGGGGACACAATTTTGCTTCCTCAAACTTCTATCCTCCAAAAACCAAAAACAAGAAGATGGTCCAATCCTGTTTTGGGGAGGATCTAGAGAACTTGCCTTCCAAGAATACCCATTTAGGGTCCCCTACAAGTACAGAGAGTGGGGGGTGGGTGTAAGACTTTTTGTGTGCATGCTATCCTAGTCGTAGGCAAGTTCTCATCACATTCCAAGCTCATGTGCTTATCATTCACACTCCAAGCTCATGTGTATACCAAAGATGTGAATATCCACTTGATTCACAAGAGCACACACCAATATATTACTCACCTGTGAATATGAAAAAGTTGGTTCCTACGCCTTGACACAAAGTAAATCCCAACAACACCAACAAGGAGAAACCCAGTTTCTCACTTTCTCTAATAAATCTATATTTCGTAATAAATAATATCCTATCCCGAAAACTTTCACACCCATTATGATCTTGACCTTGACCACAATTAGACTGTCATCAGACTAGCTCGGGCTTCCGGATCTGATTTTTCCATTTCACCTTTTCTGTAATGCTTGAAGCTAAAATCCTTATATCGCATATCAAAGAGCTAGAAAGAAGGTCTATACAGCTAACAGGTCATTAATTTCAGTCATAAGATCATGCACGCAAGTTAACACGAAAATCGAGAAACAATAACAATTAATCATACAGTTGTATTACCATGGAGGAGAGGCATTACTAACCTGATCAAAGCAAGGGATCACTTCCAACATCAGAACCAAAGGCTTCAGAGTAAGTGTAAGCTGGATAGCAGCTACAGATACTAAAACAGGGTGAACCGTCTGCTGGGTCAGAGAACTTCCAGTAACTGCACTACCCTAGAGTAGCTTGGACTTCAATCTTCTACTATGTGACAACTGCAACTTGCTAATAGCAAATTTTGCTCGGAGTTTCGGCTGCCATATGGTGATCAGGATCAAATCTTGCTTGAGCAAACAATTTCCTGGCTGAATCCGTCTGTAGCAGGTTTACCAGAATATTGGCATTACGGGCTGGTCTATACAATAAAGAGTAAAGCCTTACCCCATACACATCCAGAATACCACCCAAGTTCTCGTGCCACAAAAGTTCTCCTGAACGCATCGTCATGCACACATCTAAAAGCCGTGCTTGATCCTGCCATTGCTATCATCTTTGCTTGGTTGTCGCTGCCAGACTCTGAAGTTGCCTGCTGGCCATCAGAAGTCATCAAATGTGACTCAACCAGGCTCAACATCCTGCAAGCATGTGTGTTTGATGTTTGAAATGCACCGTCCTGAAGGGTGTAATGTAACAGTAACCTGAAGAAGGGCCTAGACACAGATATAGTGATCATCATAAACTTGCACAGTTACAATCATTTTAATCGCAAAATGAATAACACATACTTGTGCGTGTTGAGAATAGTTTACCGACATATAACAAGCGCAAATATAACAAGCGTAAATATTGATCTTGTGTCACTCTATTTATTACCAATTTATTATTTGGAACCCAGAGATTTAATAACGCACAAAGCGAGAAGGAACTATACACAATTATAGTGATTATCACAAACATTTCCACAAAATCAACTATCAGTTTAATATCAAGTCGAAAACCAATCATACGCATACTATCCAACATCACGTCACAACTTCACTCAACCTAATAGTATCGCACTCATGTCGTCAACGCATCGATCATAGATTCAAATCTCGACATATCACCACATTGATCCAGTACATTTTCCTCTCCCGTACGTCGCTCTAAACCGGAGTATCACGCCTTATGACACCGACTAATTGATTTAACTTGTCTTCCCTCAAAAGCATCACGCAACCAATCCGATCCGAGACATCAAATTGACATTTCTAAAACAACAGAAAAAACCCTAACAATCACATTATACATCAGAGAATCAAGCTAGCCAAACAAAAACATTTCTGTGTCCGATACCTCATGCTTATACTATTAGATCAGCTTCGTCAAAGGAGGCGCCGCCGCCGCCACAATCGAACTTCATCGCCTGCATAGACGCACTGAGCCGATCGCGTCGATCAAAGCCCCGTTCGTCGTTGGTTCCTTCTAGGGTTTGCTTTCAGGGGAGAGTGCGTGCCATAAGTGAATATTGTTTTCTTGAGATGATAGATGTAATTATTGTTGGTATTCATTTTCTGTGATTTGGAACTTTTTCCAATGTTTTGCATAACATTAATGTTCTTATGTTCTGGGCTTTCCGAATACACGAAGTTAACTCGGACGTCTGAGTCTCAGCCTCTCATGCCATCGGATGCTACCAGTGTTGGACATGAGCCTACTCGGATCAAACATGTCCAAACATCATACACAGTTTACTTGGCCTGTTTCTCGATCCGAAGCTAAGACCATGTCCAAACAAACCAATATGAGTAATGAGTGACACATGTTTAAGGAAATCTGGCAATTATCAAGCACACTAGAAACTGTGACATGAAGCCATGCCCAGGAAGGGGGAAAACCCAGAATGTACACGAGTATGCTATGTGCTATCAAAATCGCGTCTTGAAAAATCTTAGCAGCTTTACAACCCAAAGAACACACAAGTTCCGGCGAGACTTCATCAGACCCTGCCCGGGTATTTCCAACTCATTCCCTGCAAGTAGCCACATTGAATCATATTAGTTAGTACACCCGAAGTTCGGCACACACATGATAAATTTGTTGTGGTTGAGTAGTATGAACAAGAGTATGAACATGAGACGTTTACTCGAGGACAAATACCAACAAATTTGAGAGAGCAGAGATAAAGTGAATTACAAAGAAGGTCCAAGTCAGTAACGGGCTCTGCCCTTAAACAAAGCAAAAGAAAAACAACCAAAATCCATTTCAGAAGAATAAGCGCACTGTTAAGGGAGCTAAAATCATGGCGTGCTACGGTAATTGAGGACTAATTCCGCATGGCCAGAACATTAACTATCTGAAAAGTTTCATGCTCGACTTGAACCAAGAGAAGAAAGGCTGTCCAACAGGGACAAATTCAGAATGCATAGCCGCTAAAAGGGCAATCGAGCTATCCCGTTTCAGGCGAACCATTATTAGTTGTATGACACAACAATCAAGGAGAGAATGGAACGGCATAATCGCTGACAGTCAGAAGAAGAGTTCAAGACCATGAAAACACCTCCAAGGAAAAATAGGAAGATACTAAGTGAAATCAAACGTAACTGGATGCAAGCACATTAATTAAAACCGTGACATACAGAGAAACTAAAAACAATATCCAGCATGTGATGCTTTGTCAAAGAGAGAAGGGGATTCATCTCATCAAACACGCAGTATAAGCAGGAGAAACATGGCCCTATAGAAGCAGAGTAACAGCAAGGAATCTAACTAACTTTACCTGATAAGCGCCACAATTTTCCTGAAGAACGTGAGCTGGAACACCTTATCCGGGATTGGGAGTCTCAACCAGACCTTAGCTCGGCAGACCTTGACCCTGCCAGCTTCTTTCACCTTGATGGTGAGATAGTAGAGACGACCAGCAACCAATTGGGTCGTATGCCCTGATGATTTTGACAAGCTCCATTTCTGTGCCCTGTATATGATGCAGGCAACACTTTCCATAACTTTGGAATAAACGTCAATGTTGGTGTGGATCAGAGATGGTTGCATATAATCGAGATTTACCTTGTTCAGATTACGCTTCTTGACCACAAATTCTGCCATCTCTCTAATTTGAGGGGAATTAACGTTTCTTACAGGATGAATGCCTCCAATCAATGGAAAAGGAGAAGGTGGAACATCAGACCCCTAAAATCACGAATATGTCATCAAATCATAACCAAAAAAAAAAAGGAAAGAAAAAGAATACAACAAATGTGTTCAACAAAGAAGCTTAGAGTGTTTTTTTCAGTTTCCCATAATGACTTTGAGTTAGCACAACAAATGAGGTGAGAATCGCATTTCGTTTCACAGGCAAATTTCAGAGTCTTTAATCACTTAATAAACAACCGACACTTTTTTTCACAATGAACGCATAAACTCACATCACTTCTTCCACATCTCTCAGGGTACACGTGCATCATCTCGTCGAGCGCCTGATCCCTCCTTTTCCGCTCCTTCACATTCAGGCGTTTTTGCCTCATTCTCTCCTTCTTACTAAGGATCTTCGCTGACGATGAAGGCTCGTCCATACCTGCAACAATTATGAGTTATGTAGGTGAATTTTCGTATATCCTTCTACACAAATACAAAATTTGTGGAATCAATCACTCGATTAATACACAAGTTCTAAGATCATTGGTTAAAAAGAAGAATCCAAGAAAAACTAACAACCATACTTATGAGATCAAAGATGAAAAGGGCAAAAAAAAAAATCACAAAGAAAAACTAACATATATATACTCGATTGTGAGTAATTCATTACGTCGAACATTACATCGAATCAAACAGATCATCAATCAGATAACACCAACAAAGAACGGGACGATACACGCCTTACTCTTCAGCCTTCAGATACAAGCATGATCACACAGATTACTATCATATACAAGAATGATCATACAAATAAATCAGGGTTATGCGTGAATTAGGGTTTAGGGTTTGGGATAATAGTTCTTATACCTTTACGTGATTCAACTAGATCGCATGAAACACAGGACCCAATTTCAAGTACCCCGTAATCAAAGAGTTGTCCAAGTAAACACACTCCTCGAACTTCAAAATCACCGCATGAACCGTCCTCGCAAGCTCGACGTCCCCTCATCTCACCGAAAATCCAAGCAATTCCACACACTCGTAATACAGAGACTTGAAATTCTTTCTATTGTGAGGGTTTGGAAACGAATTGGGCAAATGGGTTGTTTAATTTCGGCTGAATTGAAATGGGTTTGGTTCAATTGAGTGGTGGAGGATGAAATGGGACGGCGGCAATATGGGGTGGCTAGGGTTTTGGAAAAAGGTGGAGAAGAAATGGAGGGCTTTGGGGGGAAACTGAGAGGTAGGTTTTGAAGGGGAAGGGAAGTGGAGAGGAGGGAAAGGGGAAGGAAAGGGAGAGGTAAAAGGGTGGCGAAGGTTGACGATTGTGGCCATCAATGGCGGGAAATGGCGAAGATGACGAAGATGACGAAGATGACGAAGATGAAGATGATGATGGCGAAGATGAGGCATTGAGCATATATTCGTGACAACAACGCAAACTGAGACGATGTAATAAACGAACGAGCGCCAAAAACTCTAGTGACTGTTAAGGACAGTTAATATTTTTTAAAAATAATTATTTTTTATTTTTGTTTTTAATGGATGAAAAAACAAATAAAAATTCAAAGAGACTGTTTCATATTATTGTTTAAAATTAAAAAAATCAAACCTAATAACATAAATATAAAATCAATAACAAAAATTAAAATCAATTTATAAAATAAAATATTTTTTTATGAAGAAGATCTTTATTATGGTAGTAAAATGAAATTGAAAACGAAAACAGAATATCATTTATAATAAAATATTTTTTCGTTTTTGTTCCGTACTTCATTTAAATACAATATTCAAGATTCTATTATACCAAATTATTTTATATTGTAATTTGAATTCGATTTTCGCCATTGATTTCTGTTTTCGTTATCGATTTTGATTTTCACAGTTTAAAATAGCGATACCAAACAATGTCTTAATTATCCGGATAGAAATGGTATCTCGGTCAAGTTTGATTTTTTATTATTCACCATGTAAAAAAATTGTGACTGTTATAAGGCTTATAAATATATAAATTAAGGTATCATTAATGTTACATAATAATTTTGTGAAAAATTATACTTGATCGTAACATTATTCGAGACAAATTATTAAGATATACGCACAATCATACGTAACACTTGCAACTATAATAAGATAGAAGGAGTATATCTTTTATAGACCTTGAAAATATCTCATATAAGGTTAGACGACACTTATCTCATATATATATTGAAAATGTGATCCATTGTATTTATCATTTCCTTCGTATCAATTTATTTTGATGCACTAGCATTCAACATTATTTAACACATCATTCAAATAGTTTTTTTTTTTTTTTTTGGTTCAAATGAGACACGAATTATACAATCATCAATTGTGTTCAAGATAAAATTGCGAAACACGATATTCGATCATATGCAACACAAGTTAAAGCTGGTTTTGTCATGTACGCTAGGTCCAAAAATTGATATTAAGATGAGTTAAATCGAACTGATAACTTTTATGACCCCATGAGCAAGTTTTAACTAAGGCCCTGTTGTTAACACCATAAGTCATCCAAAATCATTTACAGAAAATTAAAAAGTCAAAACTTTTGTTTGGTAAAACAAAAAAGCACTAAACATAAGCCCAAAATCAGCCTTGAGTTAGTAATTTTTTGACTCTTAAGTTTTTTCTTAATGTTATATTTGATTAAATTATTAGGCCTTTCCCGAACTAAGATAATCCAAGGTATATTATTAGACTACTTAACGTATGCTTAGTAAATTTCACAACTTTTAAGTTAAAATCATATGGTTAATATTTTTAACATTCAACAGTTTTACCAAACGCTAAACTACTTATCCAAAATCACGTTAAGCATCAACTTTTACTTTCAATAATAAGTCATATTTTCAGTAATACCAAACGGCCCTAAGCCAAACACGACAACAAAACCATCAAACATCTAATTTTAAGTAACAAGAAATCAATTCCTTCCCCATTCAATTTTTCCCTCTCCCGCTTCTTCCATCTCGACTCTCTCTTCATTGTCATTTTCTCTCTATCGCCACACTATTCTTCTTTGTATCATTTCAGAATCTCTCTCGATTTGCGCCTCGCCACTCCATGATCGTCAATTTTGTACCTCACTTTGGTTGTTTGGTATGGTATTGTTTTTCACTCATATTTCTCGGTTTGATGTTCGATTCTTGAGAGATTACGAGTTCTTGCGAATTGTGAAGTTGAGGGATCAGAATTCAAGTTTGATAGAGATGGATCCGAAATATGAAAAGCTCGATTCTATGAAAAGGGTTGATTTGAATGACAGGTTTGGCATCACCAAGAATGAGGGAATAGGGATGTTTGTTGGGCGTTTCAAACCGTCGAAGATCTTGTCTTCCTGTTGCAACGAAGGGACGGTGGCCCTCGCCCCAATCTATCCATTTATTATCTGAATCTACTGATGATGAGGGCATAAATGATATCTGTAACACCCCGGGTTCCATCCTGAATGACACGTGGACGTTATGCCGTCACATACCGAACTCGTGACAAGACCAAATAAAGCAAATGGCTTTAGAGGTATAAAAATCAAGGAATTATAAATAATAATCACAATAGTCGCTTACAATTTCAAATGCCTATTTAAGTTACAGCATGAGTTCAAACAATAGTATAGTTCAAATATTACAATTGACAAAATGATAGTTTGATCTGATATAATATTCAAAAACATGTGAGACCAACTACATGAATACAAGCTCACACTATGACCCTCCAGGTGAAGCTAACGGCTATGGCAACCATGACCAAAAGAAGCTCAGCAACCTAAGGTAAATGAATCTCATTTATAAGGGGCTTCGGCTATCGGCTATGGCAACAACCGAAAGTCCCTGAAAACTTTTTGATATATGATAGGAAGATGTAAGTGTCATATCAAAGCGTATTGTTTTAATACATTCTGTACGTCTTCGTATCGCTTTTACGAATCTTTCCTTTATATTTTGCTTATAGTTTATGTCTTAACTTGAAAGACAAACATCAAGGATACGACCGACTCAGAGTATAGAAATAGAATGTCAATCGTCAGACGGGCTACTCAATAGATTATATTTCCGCACCTGCATATTTCGTACGTTGCCTTACACCTCTTGTGCGCTTTCAATGAGGCACCGAAACCCTTGGCCCTATCATAATGGCGTCGAAACCGCTGTATGCATACAAAGAGGATGGGGAATGTCCACCACTTCCTAACTATTTCTCACCGGAGACAATGACTCAAAGGATAAATACTAGAGTCCACTGACTCAACCAAAGCCACCATGGCTATTCAAGGAAGCAACGAATGATCTCAATGGATCAAAGAAGGGAAGCTATGTTCAACCTTCTCAATATTTTCGGAAAAAACGACCAACGATCCAACGGATCCAACAAGGGACGTCAAAGTCGACCTTAACGGTTCAAGGACACGATATGTCTTATTCGTTCTTTTTTCATTAGTTCACATAGATAGTGCAACTAAGCTCTACATCCCCATGTCCTTTTTATTTAATCATTTAAGGATCGCTTTCATTTACTTCTCGAGAGGGTATATATGTTGTAGTGGTACGTATTGTAGCCCATTTCAACCCCTATACCCCACATCACATATCAAACATGTAAAACAACCATCCCCGATCTCGATCCTAATGTCAAGGCTTGTTATTACAACCCGATCCTCCCCCTTCCCCATGGTACATTTAGTATCCTTTTAATACATAAATCCCGTGATCGAGTATAATTCATCGTATCACCACACCAAGCATACATATATATATAACGAAGTACGTCCATGGTATTTTTGGATCATAATTAGCATTAATTAATGTACGCATGTGCCCATGCATGCACCCATGCATATATTATCGAAATCCTAGTTTCGTTATTAACCAAGCAAACAAGCATATCATTGCCCTCCTGGCGGTACCCTTCTCATCATAACACATCATATTGATGAAATATTAAGCACGAGACGGATCGAGAGTGGTTAGGTTACCTTTGAAGCGTGTTTAGCCTTAGTTTTACTTAGGGTTGAAGAAACCGTAAAACCTTTGACACCCAAGGTACCCGATGTCACCAAAGTTCTTCGTCTTGCTCTGGCGTACTTTGTCATCGTTGGCCATCGGGCTTTGGTTGGAATTTGACCGAAAAAGCTTGTTAAGGTGTTTTTAAGTTCGTTTACATCCAAAACTCGAAACCCAAGGTATCTAAGCCTCACTACCTTCACTGTCTACCTAACACCACTCCTCTGGACCCGCTGGTGGTCGGAGAATGTCGTCGGAAACGTTGGTTCATGGTGGTTGATGAGTGGCGAAGCAGTGGGAGTTCGGTACTGGTGGTTTGCGCGAGAGGAGATGTTGCGGTTGCCCTGTCCGTTGTTCGTGGCTGTGATGGTGATGATGATCGTGAGAGGGTGATGATGATGAAGTGATGGTGTTGGTGGTCGAGGCAGTGGGAGCTTGGTGTCTAGCGATATCGGTTTTGGTTCGGTAAAGAACGAAGACGAAGGTGGCGGTTGAGATGGTGGTGATGGTTTTGCGGTGATGTGGTGATGAAGATGGTGGCTGCGTGGTGATGATCTCCTGGTGGTGATGGTTGGAATGATGACAACGATGGTGGTGTTTGAAGTGATGATATGGTGGTAGCTGCGTGGTGTTTGGAGTTGGTGGATAATGGTGGTGGTGTTCTGGTGGTGGCGATGATGAGGAGGAGAAGGTGGCGACGATGTAGTGATGATGGTGAAGCCGGTGATAGATGATGAAGGATTGAAGAGATGGTGGTTACGGCTGTAATATGTTGATGAAGAAAGGAGGTGTTGCAGGCGACGGGAAGCAGGGAATGTGTGGGAGTGTGTGCGTGGGTAGGTTATTTCGTGATCCCTTAATATGTCTCATTCGATTTATTATTTACCTATATTTAGTAATATTAATGTACTGATAATTTATTTATGTCGATATATTCATCCCATAAATAATTATATCACATCCCATGTAATGATTCATTATTTATGGGATTAAAATCGTTAGCTCTAACGCGTAATGTTTGTAACGTTGTAACGTTACAACGTTACAACGTTACAACGTTATTCATTTATAATATTTATCGTTGCGACGATTATTTAATTATCCCAAATATTTTATCGTTATATTTGATTTAATAATCAAATATTTCTTGGGTTAAATCTGTAACCTTTAAGCGCAACTATTTTAAATTCGTAACGTTATATGCTTCTAACCCTCTCTATAACATTTGTATTTAACATCTTTTGTTTGTGCATTATTTATATATGTACTGTGCATATATATTCATTTTTAAATTCTCAAAATTTTTCGGGAATTACAATATTATTGATGTGCTGTGATTTGTGAGGAGGAACGGATTCCCAATATTAGAAATCACCAGACATATGTGGGTTGTAAGATGTGATGTCTATGCAAGCAAAGAAAGATCGATAGGATTAACAATAGAGAACTTCATTCTAGGAAAGCGTTCAAGTGTAAAGATGTCAATGCTCTCCTAGAGTAAAGATGTCCTGTGATAGAAATGCATACTTCTTTCCTTTTTTCATTTTTTGAAAAAACTCCGAAATATATCCTTATCCGACAGATGAAGAAGTTGAGGAATACTATGCAAATATTTCTATTGATGATCATGATTTACACTGTGTTCTACTTTATAGGCAAGATTTTTGGAGTGGGAAGAGGCTAGATCTACGAGCGCAAAACAATTGGGACAGAAGAGGTTCGGAGATCAACAACAAAGGAAAAGTGGCGCCACAAGGATCTGTTCCAGAACCACATTATGGTGTCGTCGAGGAACAACTAAATCGGTCCATTAACTTGGTTGTATGTCGCAAACCAGTGAGTCCCAAAGGTAGCAAAATATATTTAAAACTGATATACTGAGCAGCGAGTCTTAAGAGACATTGAAGAGTTTCGCATCTTCGTTACAATGTTGGGATGTGATCTAAAATAAAGTTATGTAAATGATTTATCCTTGTTTACACCCCATCTTGAATTGATTGTATGAGGTTGACGTACATTGTGTTTAGAATACTGTTCATAATTGTTGGTAATTGCATATACTAATACTTTTATTGGGTCACCAAATTTGTATATCTAATGATAATAATTTATTTCACACTAAAAAATTTACTATTGAAAAAGTTATGATTAATACATGTCATCTCCAAAATCATATTATTTGGTGACAAATGACAATATATTTTGTCACATTATTCTTATTTGCGTAACTAAAAAAGTTGACGGGAGTAAAAGTTTTTAGGATTTTTTCCCTTTGATAATTACAAATGACAACCATGTCGTGACAATTTCGTATTTTCATAAGTAAATCATATTTTTTGGTGACACAAGGTTTCTTTGTCACAAATGGATTTTATTTTTATTTTTTAACGAATTTTATTTTTGACATAATTGTTTTGAGAAAAAAAAAACCCCCAATTTTCTTGTAGTGGCATGATAGGGATAAAAAAAGAGATTTCGTGAGTAACCTATACTAAAACTCACCAAATAAGGTAACAGTTACGATCGAATTTCACTCTGCATTGTGATCTTGTCTAGTGCTTATGAATTCGATGATTATAATGACGTTGTGGTTGTCTTGTGAACTTATTGAACTGTTAGAATTTGGGGAGTGTTTTGAGGTTGAGGGATTGTGGTGAACTTGTGAAGTTGGATTTTCTTGCAAGATGAATGTTACGAGAGATTATTATGAATTTGTGAAGTCAGGAATTCGAGAATTTGCAATTCTTGAGAGGTGATTTATAAGGATTAGAATTGGCATGCAATTCATTTTCGAAAAAAGATTTATTTTGGTGACATGATAGACGCCACTAAAGATCAACGTAGACATGATATTTTTGGGTTTTTGAAAATGTTGAGGTTTTGGTGTTTCTATTGCAATAAAGAAATAGTGATAGAGTCGTAAATTATGTGGAGTAAAATATGTCAAACGACAAAGAATACTTATTGAAACAATCTTTTCAATGTTTTTGTCGCATAGTCTGTGATTTTTTCGAATACTGGAAATCATCAATCAGATATTATGTGGAGAAAGAAACTCGTGAAGAGGTGGTGCATCAAACATGACAATTCCTCGGTCACTTGTATTACCCAACAAAATTAGAAGTTTTCGATTTCGATGCATCTCATGTGTGAGCCAAACTGCTACACAATGATCAATAAGGTCAGTGGCTCTGTTGATCCTGGCTTGATATCTATCAACGTCCATAACTATTCCAAATATCCCAATTTGCAATGTCTTCTTCCTCGTCAACTCTCTTATCGTAGGTCAGAACATAATGGCCTATCGAACCAATGTCTATTGAGGTCGGTTCTTGGTATATACCGAATTTGTCAACGCTAAGTTGAATACGTCTCCGACTTAAACTGAATAATCTTTTTCTTTCTTGGGTTTAAAATGACCAACCAGATATAAGGCAGAAAACTAACCACGAGATCCCCCATACCTCTGATATAGTAGGCATAAGGCCCTCTGTTGTATTAAATGCCCAACAAAAATGATGTCTCGGTTGGGTTAAGAGAATGCCCTACGTAGAGGCCGTACATCTAGGCAAATAAAAATATAACCATGTTAAAAAAAATAAAAAATAGATTTTCAATTGAATAAGATTTTAATTTTAATGGAATTATTATAAACAACTTTTGATGGTTAGCATGTAAATGACAAATAAAGTTGTCACTCATGTGGATTAATCCAATCTCATTGCTCCTAAAAATATGATTGCAACCATTGTGGTGTTCATAAAATTTGTTAAAAAATAAATAAATAAATTATTTTTAATTGTCGTGATGGGAAATATATCTAAGTTATATCAAGTAATCATCACCCAATCTCTTTGTTTAGTATGTTATTGACTGTTATGATGGAATAAAAAAAGAGAGAGAGGGTATAAAAGGTATAAACGAGATCCCGAGGATCGGATATAATGATCAATGTGGTTAGATGATTTGATGAATAATACAGGATATAATCATTATTTTTATTTTTATTTTGTTAAATAAAATGATTGTATAAAAATTATTTTAGTTTTATTATATTTTTTATCGTTTTTGTTTGATAAAAGATTTGTATATATGATTGTTTTGATTTTATTTACTTTTGATCAGCAAATAGTTAAGTTAAATTTGAGATTCTCAAGATTTTTTTTAGGTAAGATATTCTTAGGATTTAATCTCAATGCTTTAACCCGTAATTATTGAATAATAAATTATTTGGATAAAGATTCTCTTTATTTTGAATAAAATTAAATTATTTGCTTGTCTTATAAAAAAAATTATAAATGCGTTAATACCCTGACATACCATCTGATTATTTATCATCTAATATCTTAGTGTAATATGATTGTTTCAAAACATTTTTACTATTTTTAGTTAGGAATACATAATTGAAAACAAAGTAGATGTTTTTTAATTTATTGAAATAGTAGTATTATCAGGTCCCCTTATAAAATTGTCATGACTGCACCCGTGTATAAGCTTTATCTAACAGTCGAATTAAACAATCCCTTAGACATGTTTGGTGACGATTCTATTTTATATGTTTTGTTTTCTTAATGATAAAATAAAATCGTGTCGTTGATTTTTATTTTTCAAACAAACAAAACTAAAGTTGATAACAGAAATTCAACAAATAGAATTTTTTTTTATTTATTATTGATTCATTTGATTTCAACATACTACTGTCGTTATAAACAAAAATAAGCTAATCAAAAATTTTCACATGTCTTCAAGAAAACAAAAACAAAACACACAAACACAAACACAAACACAAAAAAGAAACCGTCATTTCTCCCGCTTTCTCCACCTTGATCTCCATCACCATTTTCTTTCTACAAAAACCCTCCTCGCCACATTTATCTTCGATTCTCAACTATCTCCCTAGCGGCGATCACTCTTTAGAATCGACGCGATAATTCTTAACGCGTCTTCTTGAGGCATTCATTCGATCATTGATCTTGTAAAATTGGATGTTTTTACGAAGTTTGGTGTTCTTGTGAAGTTGGGTGTTTTGCGAAGTTGGGTATTCGAGGATTTGAGGTTTTGTATTTTTGCATGGTGATCGATACAAGGAATTGATTAATATGGATCCGAATTAAAAAGTACCTCATTATTGAAAAGAGATTTATTTAGGCGATCGGATTGGGGCCACTAAAGATCATGATAAAAGATGTTTATTGGACGTTTCAGATTGTAATAAAGAGACGGTGGCCCACGCCCCAATCTCTCTATGCAATATCTAACTGATTGTTAGACGTGCAAAGAAAAAGAGATAGTGCATAAAATATAGCGGATGTTTTGCAGTTTGTGAGGGAGAACGGGATCCCAAGAACTCGAAATTATCGTACACACGTGGAACGTAGGATGAGATGTATTTGTAAGCGCATGAACATTGAGAAGTTTGACATGAAAAAATTCACTAAAAGAGATCTCCAAAGCGTTATTTAAGAATAGATGTCTTGTGATTGGTGCACTAATTCGATTTGATTCTTTCTTCTTCTTTTTTGGAAAGCGTAGAAATTTATTTGATGAAGAGATGCATGACTATTGGGTTAAGGTTTTGTCAAAGAAGAATAAGAAGTGTAAAAGAGCTGAATATGAAAATGATAATGATGTCGGAAATGAGGAAGACGATGAGAATGATGATAAAAATGAGGATGAGCATAGTAGTGATGATGATGATGACAAGAGGTCGTATCATATGTCCGGCAAAATGATTTCTTATATTGATTAAGAGAAAATTTTATATGGAGAGGTCAGACATCAAAAAAGATAATAAATATAAATATATGTAAAAAAATAACAAAATTAAATTCTCAATTGATCGTAGTAAAGATAAGATATTGAGTGTAATGGAATTTTCATAAACAAATTTTGATGGTTACCATGTAAAATGATAGGTAAACTTATCATTCATGTAGGATGTGACTTCCAAATCCATCTTCACTACCCCTAAAACTTGAATTGCAATCATTAAACCTTGATGAAATTTGAAACTCCAAAAAATCAATAAAATATAATAGTAATGGTAATAACATTAGTATTAGAAAATACATATCTTACAATGAGGAAAATTGTATCTAAGTTATACTAAGTAATTACCAAACTATAACAAAAAGTATCTGACAACTTTAATATTTCTAAATGTCCTATAACAACATTCAACGGGATAAATAGTGATTCCTGACATGTAAAGTATAGAAGAATAATCACGTTGATGCAAAGAAAATTTAAAGTCATGAACAATAATGACAAAACTATGCCACGCCACGTTATTTCTCATATACATGCATATTTATGTTGTGTTTTTGAACTAAGACCTTGTACTACCACATTGGCCATGTAAGGATGTTTAGTTTTTTGTTAATTGATAATCACACTACAACAAAAAAAGTTTCTTCGTGACAAATTTTTCCTCCTTAATATGTTAATTCGTTACGAAATCATCTTTTTTCTTATTAGATATGGTGGCGGAAAAAGTATCATGTCACCAAAACATTGAGCTTTTGTGATAAATTTTGTTTTGTCATAAAGCTTCACATTTTTGTTAATTTAAATTTGTTACCAATCGCTTATTTTATAATATCTATTTTTCTCACCATAATATCTATTCTGTGTCGAAATAGTCACCAAAAATTATTTTTGATGATAATAATAAGAAGCTCATCAGTTTCGTCACAAAAATACTTGTTATACTTCTTATGACATGAGTTGATCTCACATTTTGTGACGAAATATAATGACCAAAATTTATTTTTTTATGACAACAATAAAAACCTCATTAATTTCATAAAAAAAATATATTCTTTCCAAAATTTAATGACATGAGTTGATGTCATGCTAACGAGGCAATGACGAAGTCATGATTGTTGCATCGTGGTTCAAAGTATTAAACACTAGAAAAACTTGAACTATTCATTATTTGATTTGATTGAAATAATACTATTGATCTTTAAAATTGACTACCAAAACTCATTACATGTATTTTGATCAGTACTGTCAAATATTATTTTTTGTAAATGTTATATGTATTACGATGTGATATAAAATAAAAATTTAAAAGATATATTGTCAAAAAAATCATTACATCTATTAACAATTTTATTGTATCAGCAACTACTTATTTCTAAAGATGACACTTTATTTGTCACAAAAACATGTACTATAGAAAAGATGACGATTAATACATATTGTCGCCAACGTTATATTATTTGATGATAATATATTTTGTCATTATATTTATATTAATGTAACTTCTATTGTTAAATTATGTACATGGATGCGAGCGATAACTCCTCCCGACGACGACGATTGTCGTCGGAATCAGCCAAGCGTGATGACGAAAGGGAAACGTGCAAAGAAGTTTCTTCTGAATATGGGAGTGCAGACGGATGACTGGGATGAATTGTTGGCTGAGGAGATGGTGCGTACGAGTGAGGCGATCATGAAAATCTCTATTTTGTCGAAGGCTGACAAAATGGAGGCGAGTCTAGGGTTGATTACAATATGGAAACATGGAGTTGAGAAGGATGGGGATAGCGTGAACCCTAATGTTGAGGCGAAGACGGATTTGGTAGTGAAGGAGGGGAAATGAAGTTGGGCTGATATTGTTAAAATCCTAAATGAACCAAGTCCAAACAATATCCTACCCGCCTCATTTACAACCCTATTAATAATAATAAGCTCTACGCTTGTTATAGATGGGATTGTTGTTGGCGTTCTCAATTCCTGTGATCTGGAACTTTCTCCAATGTTCTTCTGTGCCTTCTAATAATTTGGGGGAAAAGACACAATCAAACACTCGTATCAAATGATATTTTGGTTGTTGCTGATCACTTATAAGTTCAATCCAAGTTAGCAAAGTTTTCCTGTGGAGAAACTTGGTAACGATGTCGATTACTCAAATTACAGGGGCTGGACTAACTCGAAAGTTTCAGTCTCGGCCTGGTCTCATGCCATTGGATGCTTACCAGTGTTGAACATGGGCGATACTCGGATCAAACATGTCAAAACATCACACACAATCTGTTTAGTCTGTTTCTCGATCCGAAGCTGTTCACACCAAGACATTCTTTCAGATACATGCTAAACCGACTCTGAAGCATAGTGACAATGGTTACACGTATCATGACAAAGTGATTCACACAACTTCGTGTTCTTCACTCAAAAAAATTACTAGCCACAATTATACATGAGTATTTCAGTTCTAAGATATTTGCTGAAACAATGAACTAAACCGGCGCCATGCCACGGCAAAAAGAAGGGGAATTATGGACATTCCATGATCTAGTAGCTTGTTTACATGAAGAAATAACACCACAGCATTTGATTTACATGCTAAATTATGATGGAGTCCCACAAAACTCACCCCTAGACAACATCTAGGTGATCCCTCTAGATGACTACAGCAAACAAGAGCGCAACATTCAGATCAGGTTCTCGGCCTAATCATCAAGCTCGATAATCTTGACGACAGATGCATCACCAACTTTCTGGCAAACAACTACGCGGTCATGGGACTTGATTACTCCTGCTGCCTTCCCATGATCCAGTGCTACTTTCAAGACCGATTCATTTGTAGCGTTGGTAGATTCCGCCTGAGGAGGTCAGACAGGCAAGGGCTAACTAGCAGAAATTAGAAGCTAAATAATTGAGACATGTCAGAACAAGTTTCCATCCGCATCATCATAAAATAAAAAACATGGTGCAAGTTCAATCGCTTGTAGTCTCTATCATAACGATGAAAAAAGAGGCATACAAAACCAGATTCACTGGGCAGTCCAAAATTGTTTAGACTGTTCGCTACATTCACTTGACATGGATTACCAAGCAGTCTTCGTAAAGTTTCAAAGATTCAGAAGCGAAAACATACCGCATGTCGAGGATCAGCAAGCATGGGGAAGAGACCTCTGACTATCAATGATTGCCTAGCCTGATCATCATTCAACATAATCATATAAATAAGAACCACAGTAGTATCACAAGGACCAAAGTAAGACCAAAGTATAGTTTCTTTTTTTTTTCCTGGGGCGAGAGGGGGGGGGGGTGGTGTCATGAAGATTTCGCGGCAAACAAGTCAGTATGTTAGGTTTTTTTGTTTTTTGTTTTCCTTTTTCCATCAAGATCAAAGTAAATATGCTATCAGACTGAGCTACATAAGACAACCGTCTACTTCACGAGATTCTGTCGCCTGCTCCTAAATGTCAGAGTAGCTAAGATGACAATATGCAAAAACTGAGCTACATAATCTCTCAAGGCATATCGAATTCCAGATTCGTACCTCAAATGCTCCACTGAAGCTCCACTTGAGTTGATTTGTCTTGAGCCTAGGAATAACCACCGAGAGAACTGGCATTGTTGGCCTATACTTGGCAATTAATCTGGCATTGCAGAAGCACACACAATCAGAGTGGCAACCTACAGAGCATATTTCCATTTCATACAGGTTTCTTTTACAAGCACCCGGAGTCGGCCAAGATTCCGTAAAAGATTTCAAATTTCTTTTGACAGATGGTGGCAGCTATTTAACTAAACATACCGTGCAGCCCTTCCAGATGAAGTGAAACATATAATGACAGAAGCCTTCACTTTCAAGGCAGCGCGCACCTAAAAGGTATTAAAAATGAAAAGAAAAATATCAATCAGAAATTGGGACCCCTGTAGTTAATAAGGATCTCATTCAATCAACCAGCATCCACATGAAAGAAAATTACCGCAGAAGATGCAATAGACTCCAGGTGACTCATTGGCTCACCAACATATTTCACAGTTCTCTTGAAGTAAAGGTCCTGGTTGAACACCTTTTCAGCCTACAGCACAATACAAGGATGTCAATAAACTAGTTCCACAAGATTGAACATCGCAAAGTGATACTGAATTCCTCCCCACCTCCATGCCTGTTAAGAGCAAAGTGTCAAGGTTTTTTCCCTTACATTGATCTGATCCACAAGGACTTACCTCAGCACAAATTTTACCAACAGTTGATATGGTTTCAACTGGGTATAAGCCCCGAAATGTCTCAGCACCAAGAAGGATTGCATCGCTTCCTGCATCCCATCAATAGGAGAAAAAGGTGTCACACTTGATTGAAATACGTAAAGATTACATAATAGGGAAGGATACACTGCAGATGTGCCACCAGCCTACTAGGAATAAAGTGTCTTGAGTGTTTTATGGGAAGACAGTAAACGAGCATTGCCATAAAGGTTGTATGTGAGATTAGTATAGACAACAGACCATCCAACACAGCATTTGCAACATCGGTCGCCTCGGCACGAGTAGGCCTGAGGTTATTTGTCATGCTGTCCACAACACGAGTAACCACTGCTGGCTTTCCGGCCATATTGCACTTGTACAAGGCAGCCTTTTGGAACAAAAACACCTTCAAAGAAGAGGAAAAAATTGCTGTAGTCATGCACAGAAAGGTATACAGCTGCAGTCAAGCACCAAAAGGTATATGGATACGGTACTACAATCATAGAACGCAGATCCAATTGTGGTTAGCAGTAATTACAATAAAAATATTGAGCAAAAGCTAGTCTCTGAAATCTATTTTTGTAAACTGCAAAGTACAAAATAGAGTTCCTAAAAGCAGATACCATATATTAAGGTAACTAAATATTGACAATACACTAACCTTCTCAGGAGGGAGATCTATTCCCAAGTTTCCACGAGAGAGAATGATACCATCAGCTTCTTGTAGAATTTCATCAAAATGAGTCAGACCCTGGACCATGCAAAAATCTTAACAATCAGAGTTGAATGCAACAACACGAATTCTTGAATCGTCAACTTAAGTGACAAAACAAGACACAAAAAAAAAGAGTATATCTACGAAGATGCCCTGCCATCGAGATTTCACAATAAAGTGACATCTTATCCATATAGGTGGGCAATACCATACTAATTAAGAAAAAAGGAAAAGAGAATGTATGTCTTGACACATCGTGTGTCAAGTGATGATCCAACGGTTGAGATTTAAACATATGGATAAACGATCAAGATTAAAACAGGATAATTTAATCTCAACCCTCCATCTCAATTGTTTTAATCTGAGCCATTGTTTTATTCCTAGACACACGGTGTGTCAAGACACACGTTCCCTTTTTCCTAAGAAAAAATGTTCAGAGTAGAATATCCAAAAGCAAGCAGCATGATCTAGCAATGAGGAAAGATAAAATGATGGAGCAAGTAAAATTTTCATCTAAGTAATCAGTCTTTCTCACCTCAATATTTTCAATCTTGGCAAAAATTTGAGTCTGACTAAGGTCTCCCAACTTCGACAGAAACTCGCGTGTCTGCAGAAGAAAAAACTAAGCATAAATAGATATGGAGAAAGGATAGTTAAACTAAGATAACTAAATAAACAGGATGGTATTTCCATACTTGCCGAACATCTTCTGCATGCCGCGTGTAAGAGAGGGAAAGGAAGTCAATTTTATTTCGACCACCCCAAGAGGATATAGCCTGAGTAATAATTCATAATGCATAAACCAAGCTGTGAGAGAGTTTTAAACTCGGAAGACCAAAGTAATCATTGCAAATATACATCAAAGAACTCTGATTGCTAAGTCACTCACTATTGTGTTCAAGTTCAATCTTCTACTGAATTAAACAAGTAAGATACTTGAGAAAATAAGTTTCGCATTAGAAAATTACAACTGATTGCATTGTGGAGTTTTCTTTCTCTATCTAATTAGTATGAAGGATGCGAATCATATAATCAGGTGAAGGTCCATGAATTATGTGTTTCGGTAATCAGACCTCCAACTAGTTTTGAAGAAAAGAGTCTGAACCCGTGACAGAACTTGTTAAGACATAATAGTCACTGTGACTTTCTCATCAAAAAAGGGAGGAAAAAAAAATCATCCCCCACAACTCTTTGACAGGTGGATACCCAGTCGTTACGCCAAGAGATAGTGTTTGGCACTTGAATTGTCAACCTTTACCGAGATGGCCATGCCAATGCCGACAAGAATTGCCAAGACATGGCAATGACAAAAATGAGGTTTGCTTAGAGGCTATACAACCTTATGAAAACAATCAAATCCACATGGCTCAAATACTTCCTTTTAGATGGTGAAATTGTTTAGAAGGCTTTATCAACAAAAACTCACCTCTTTGTCATTGTCCGAGAGGGTGGGCAGGTCAATACGTACTTGAGAAGCATGCAAAGTGAACAATACCCCATCCAATGTGGCAGTATTTTTAATAACACAAACCACATCATCTCCCTTCACCTCAGAAACCTGCTCAGAGAAACCAAATTCTGATGCATTAACAGGGTCAATGTTCAACAGAAACACCCAATACCATGACGAGGCAGAAAAGGAGGGGGGAGGTTTAAACATAACATTAATGCACGTTCACATTTCCACAGAAAGGAAACACTGCCCTTGGTTCCTTGAGCAGCTTCCATGTATTAAAAAGCAACCTTCATTCACAAGGCAAATAAGACTGAATCTAAAAATGATCTGAATATGTGAGGCTTTGTCACAGACTCGGTGATTAGTCCAGAAACTTCTGTTTTGTTGAAACTAACTACATAGCTATAACTTGGGCAATGAGGTTAACAACACACTGAAAAGTGATCCTGTCTCAAATACCAATATTACTACCCCTTACCTCAAGCCAAACAGATGTAGTCTCACTCCCAGTAAACAGGTACTTGCCCATAAAAATGGTGTCTCCCTTTTTGACAGCCTGAAATGAGATAAATCCTATTATGACATTAACAAGTCAAATAAAGCATTTTCCACAGGGCCGAAATATGTAATCTGCATGATTCGTTGGATGACCTTGGAAAGCCCGCTAAAATTGATGGGTAATAGCTCTGAAGAGGCTTCTAATTCGAGGTTTGGAGTGAGCGTGACAATATCATTCTCCTTAAGTGATATAGCTTGTCCAGTTTTGTTGACAACTTGAAGCTCGGGACCAACAGTGTCCAGCATAACCTGAGTAAGCACAGAAAACAAAACTTGACCTTAAGATAAATACAATGTCGTAGTTATTTCATCATTTCAAGGGACAAAAATTAATATGTAGCTTGCTTCTAATAATCTAGATGGATCATTCCACGCGACATTACCTCAACCTTTGAATTTCAAGGTATCAATTTGCCTGATCTTAATGAAGCAAATTTTGCTTTCAGCATCCAAACACTAGACAATGAACAATCCATTTTACATGTCAAGGATCACAAAACTCTTTAACGATTCCATACCGCGCAGAGCTTCTTTGTGCTCTTGACAGCCACCCTCAAATTCTCCAGGATCTTCTGATGCATCTCAGCGCCTCCGCACGAGAAATCAAATCTAGCCACTGCATAATCATCCACACAAAGTAACATCAATCAACATCAAAATTCAAAACTCAAACTCTCCACAATCACACACCAAAATCACATAGCAAGACTCAAAACACAGCACCTGACATTCCAGCCTTGAGCAAACTAGATATGATCTCGAGCGATTCGGACCGCGGACCGAGCGTACCGACGATCTTCGTCATCGCCGGAAAAAAATTCTACAAAAAAAAAACAACAAAACAAATAAACATAGAGCAACAGCTTCATCATCACCTCGTCAATCTCAGATCATAGATCATTCGTTTGAACTCGAGATCAAAATACTCCAATTCATGTACGAAATCTCAGAACCAAAATTATACGCCGAATTCAACTGTTTCCGATGAATTGAGAGTGCTGTTTGATGAACTCACGGGTTTCGATGGCTCGAGGATCGAAGCCATGCGAATCGGCTCCTCGAGCAGCAAGTGATTCGAATGCATCGTCGATGATCGGCGGCGATGAGACGGTGGCGACGGCGAGGAGGAGGAGGGGCGGTGTGGTCTTTGACTATGACCAGTTGATGCAAGTATAGAATCTTGAATAGCATAGGTTTCTTGGGATCTTATCATTGGTTTCAAAAAAAAATCAAAATATGGACTTGATCCATATATGTCTATTAATCGGATTAATTATATTAATTTTTTTTTATCAATTTTGATTTTGAAGATCAAAATCATAACCGACAATTAATAATCGATTATAATTTTTAAAACCGTAATCATTTAATATTTCGTAATCAATTATCATTAATGATTTCGTAATAATAATTCAATCATGCGAAAAAATGCGATAGAGAAGGAGTATGAAATAGTGGCCATAATATAAGTTTTATTACTCCTTTGTCTTATGATGAAGATTACGAAAAGATCGAATAATTAAGAACGAAGCTGATCATAATACGCGATGGACAACATCAATTCTGAAATTGCTATGTCTTAAATGAAACGGAATCACTACTGTATCACTCTTAGGACAAAATGTTTATTGATTGTTTGAAAACAACTCAATAAAAAGCTCACCATGTCGATTTTTTAAGATTTTGTTGATCATTGAAAGGAATCATTTTGGGACCGGGGATAGCCATCACCCATCAAACACGCACGTGAATTGTGATCCCATGGGTGGACGCTTGATGGATATCGGACGGAAGGGGTCGCTGAGAGCACATGGAAGTTAAAACCACCCAATGACGTTGGTGAACACAATGGTCCTGCATAAGATCTTGTCTCTTGAATACAAAGCTTTTCACTCCCAATTAATCTCATCAGTAATTCACTATGGATCTGGGTACTTTCTCCTTATAAAAATAAATGCAATCATTGACCATCTTGAAATATCTGTAAATTACTCACAAGTTCGTTTTTTCCTTTCGTAATTATCTAATGATATCCATCTTTTTTATTTATGGATCGATGTGTTTAAAAAAAAAACAATATTCCTTCCAATTTTATCTTGTAACCTTTTTTTTTATTATTATTATGAGATCTTCGGGTCAAGTTACGTTCGTCTCGATTAATCCTTTGAACAATGATAAAATATTTTGGGATTAATGGGGTTCGAAAGTTCTTGGTTCGTCAACCACTAGAACAACCGAGATTACCGACGTCGTCCTAGCCTTTGCTACCGCCCTATCACCACCGCCACCTTCTCCGACGAAGATCGTCGTTGTTGTCATTCCCGTGTCGATCCCGACACCACTCCATCACTTCAGATCTGGTTCGTGTGTTCTCTGACGTTCCCTCAGACGAGGGGTCGTGTTCTTCGATGACTGATCTGATTCGCTGATCCATTGTTTTCCGACAACGAAAGGGATCTTCGACAAGAATATCATCTCCGTCCTGAGATCTGACTGCTCCGGCTCAAATCTTATTCGAAGTAATCCCATGGATCTGGTCTGTTTGAAGTCATCGGCTCAAATTTTGTTCGTCATCGCATGGATTATTTTTTTGCGTTTCTTCGACAACAATTTGCTTTCTTTTGAAGTGAATCTGGTTATTCTTCACATCAATCTAGTTTTTTGTGTGGGATGTGGATCTGATTTCACCAATTTGAGATCGACTTGTATCCTACGAAGTTTGGTCTTGTTTATGGGGCATTGTTTTTGTGGCCCTGTTTTTTATTCTTTGAGTGCAGATTAAAGTTTTTGTTTTTTTTTCCACGGTTTATAACAGTGCCTATTGTATTTAATTTTTTATAGTTCGAGTGGAGATAAAAGTATAGGTTTTAGAGACTAATTAAAACGGTATGTGTTTTTGCAATATGATAACGAGCATTGAATGCAAAGAATACACATTGTATTTGCATATTGGTTGTAGGAATAATGACGTTGTATGTTCCGATGAAGAAAGTGGCCAGAATAACGGACGATGGTGTCGATTAGTGATGGTGGTTAAAATTCAGGGTTTTGTGGTTGATTATTGTAATAAATTTATTTTTTTATTTTAGTCGAGGATAAATAAGAACAAAATTTGAATTCATGAACTAACTGATAATAAAATTTATGACTATAACTTATTGATAATTAATAAAATAAAATATAACTATTTGATAATTAAATAAATGATGACGATTAAACGGTGAAAAATGAATAGTTAAAATTAAAAGATAGTATTCTTAATCTCAACCCTTATTTGTGTTATTTTGATCTGAATCGTTCATTTTTTATAAGACATATTTATATCATGACGTATACTCCCTAAGCGCTTAAATTATAATTAATATTTTACGATAATTATACAAAAAATAATACTCGGTCCAATAATTTTTGTAACACTAACGTATTTTGTATTATTTTATACGCATGAATATAAGTTTGGTTTTCATATCAAATCACGTCTGATCGTCTCGCAACATATATTAGATTAAAATACGTAACTTATACAACCATTGATGTTTCACGAAAAATTTCAAAACAAATTATGTTTAATCGTCGTTGTATGCGTGTCAAATTTTATATCGACACTCGTATTAGGTCAAAATGTTACAACAATTTTGAAACAGAAGGACTACATGATAATTAGTGTTAAATTTTGAATCAACACATATCCATAGTCAAAGTATTACTCGTTACAAAGGGAGTATTTCGTATTCAATTACTTAGTATTCCTTCCGTCTCAAAACAAATACAATAAATCACTTTTTGTATTATTTAACACGCATTTGAGAAACTTCGTTGTTCGTTTTAACGACATAAGAAAATTACATCATCGGTACACAGTTGAAGTACATAACTTAAACTATCATAAGTGTTTCACGATAATTTTATGAAAAATGATATTTGATTGTTTCACGATACAAGTCAAAATTTATCTCAATAAAATTCACGATCAAACTGTCGTAATTATTTTGAAAAAAAAAAAAACATCTACTACATTGATCCCAATAGGCCTAGTCAAACATTTTTAATAAAGAAAAATCATTGGTTCCTTCCTTCTGTCCCGCTTCCGCTGATTTCATTCGGCGACGATCGCTCCGTCACCGGAGACTACACCGCCGCCACGCTGTCCGCCACCGGCATAGTCATCATCCCTTTCAGCACCACTAAACACCAGAGAATCCGACGATGTTTTGTGGAAACTGGTGAGGAGTTACCGCCCATTGATTGTAGGAATTCTACGTAAAAAAAAAAAAAAAGAGTTTATCGTTAATAGCATATAAGTTATGTGTTATTAGAAAACATCAAACGATGAGATTCTTTTAAAATTATTTTTATTTTTAAAATTATCTAATCATCTAATCTTTATTTTTTATTAATCGTTGATAAAACATGATACAATATCATATTCTTTTTGCCCATTCTACATTCGTGTTGTTATCTACTATGCTTGACTTGTTTGAACAATGTTGAGAATGGTTTACCAAACCTTGAAATTCGGGAAAT
Organism: Drosera spatulata; assembly: GCA_035668315.1. Taxonomy (NCBI): domain Eukaryota; kingdom Viridiplantae; phylum Streptophyta; class Magnoliopsida; order Caryophyllales; family Droseraceae; genus Drosera; species Drosera spatulata. Next base: position 35,875 of record JAOVYX010004936.1, read on the forward strand.
CCAAACAATTGTATTTGTAAATCTCCTGTTACTCATTGATCGTGAATTAGTTTTAAGTCAGGAGATATAATATATTTTTTTCCGTCTCATATCATAAATCATGTTTTTTTTATTTGAACTGTCCTAAAACCTTTTCACATGATAAAATCATCAAAATAAATCATTAAAAGAAAACACCCACCATCTCTTTTTTCATTTTCTCTCCTAAACCTTACTTATATCCCATTATCATTAAAAAATATTTTTTTATTAAATCTCGTAAAAATTCAATACATATATAAATCCATATACCACGATTAAACTGTTCGTTATATATTGAGATAGCAATATCAGACCCAAAAGGAAACACTTTATGTCATCCACACTGCTGGACTTCCCAAATTCCAACGTGGGTAGTCTATATATGATCTTAATTTTGATTCTTGAAACTACAGTGATTTGATTAAGTTCCCAGAACAGCAACATGTGAAACACTGGTGCTGGGCTATTGTTTAGGAATCGGAATCACAACTCATGATCAGATTCAGTTACAAGAACACAGATGGAAAAAAACAGTAGAAGGTAATCACAATGAAATATATAGACAGTTTGCTCATTCCCATAGACATGATTTGCAGCAAGTTTCTGCAAATGGGGATTCGAGTCAAAGCGAAACACTGAAAAAACTAAGACAAATGAATCATCTAAAACAACAGAACGTCGAGCTGATCAAAATGCACCTTCAGTGGCCACAAATGAAGGCGAGAGCGAGTTTCTCGACTCATCATACTCCTCGCCGAGAGGAGACTGCTCGACCCTTATCTCCTCGACCATCTTAACCACTGCCCCCATTGACGGCCTCTTCTCTGGCTCAGCCACCACGCACGCCATCGCTACATGAAGCATTGCCACCATCTCCTCCTCTATGTTCTTGTACCTGTGCAGCTCCTCATCAAATACCTCGGCAGTCCATTCATTCCTCACCACTGAGCGAACCCACTTGGGCAGGTCATCAACGGCCTCCTCCTCCTCGTCTGCCAAAGGATGAGTAAGGCGAGGGAACTGTGGCGGTGCCTTCCCGGTTAGGACTTCTAGGACTAGGACTCCGAAGCTGTAGACATCGGCTTGTTGGGACAGTTTATTGGTTTCTGATTGCTCTGGGGCTTTGTAACCTCCTAATCTTGCAACGGCGTCAGCGGGGTGTAGTAAGAGGGATAGACCGAAATCTGATATGCATGCAAGTCCGTTCTTGTCGAGTAGTATGTTGGAAGACTTCACGTTTCCGTGGGGGATCATGGTTGAGTCGTAGGCCGTGTGGATTTTTGCAAGGCCTCTTGCTGCTCCAAGAACTAAGCTGATTCTTGTTGTCCAATCTAGTGGAATTCTTCCTGGTCCTCTGTTACCTGTTTTTGACAATCAAAATTAGCAAAATCTTCAACTTGATATTTGGCTGGTGTCACCACCACCAGTTTACCAATTTGTTACAATAGTATTCGGAGTTCAAAACCAGTCGAACATAATGTATTTTGTTCGTGTCAGCAGCTACATTGCTCAGTTTATTGGAATATAGATTTTTCAGGTTGATCATGTAAGTACGTCGATAATATATCTAGTATACATCTGAAGGATAATGACTGCATCTTACTGATATGATACAGGTTACCATTTTTTCTTGCAGAATTGGGAGGAAGATTAGATTCGAACCGACATGCAACATTTCCAATGCTGAAAAAAGTGTCTCAAGGAAGTGGCATACCATGAAGAAGAGAGTACAAGGTGCCATTGGAGAGGAAATCATAGACAAGCAGCTTCTCCTCCCTTGCATAATAGTATGCTTTGAGGCTCACAACATTGGGATGCCTTACCCTT
>JAOVYX010004947.1:0-37716 GCA_035668315.1 Drosera spatulata
TGAACGAAGGGATCAATACATTGACATTTTTGGGCACGACTGTTGGAATGCCAGTATGAAATCTGAAACTTACATCCGGGCATCGTTTATTGGCCCGCTGTGGTGATTCTATAAAGAAGATTATTGAACTTTCGTTTTTGCAGGATAGTGGTGCTTACCAGGAGCATAGATTTACCGGACTCAAGAGCGTACTAGTCAAAGGTTTGGCAACCGGAGATCTTGATCTCTCATTCAATGGCTTCTATCATACGGTACGAATAAGAAACCATAATCCGCTTCCCTTGTTGAGGATAGCAGTAACTGATGCACATTGATGTTGTGTGTCAGATTGGGTTGGAAGGAGAGCACCATCAATACTACACAGAGGAAGGAGCGAAGAAGGCTAAATGGCGTGCTCCTAATAAGGGCGGAGGACCGGCACTCGCCTGGTATAAGGTAACACTAACATTCTCAATAACATTATGTAGATTTTTTGAGGAAGAATCTCCTATGATTAGAATATGCATTGATTCCTTGAGGATGGCAGACATACTTTGATGCTCCTGAAGGTGATAGCCCGGTTGGCATCTACATGGAGAACATGACTAAAGGCATGGTTTGGGTGAACGGGAAGAGCATTGGTCGTTACTGGTCGTCTTTCTTAACTGAATACAACAAGCCTTCTCAATCCGAGTAAGTGACTAGAAACTTCAAGTCATGGCTTATGGCTTCTAATCTAACTAATAAGTAATGAGTCAGAAGTTTCTCAAATAAAGCGCTTGTTTTTTAATCGAAATACTCGGTTAACATAAACAGGAGCATGATAACAAAATTTACTGTCCAGGTATCATATACCAAGTGCCTTCTTGAAGCCAAAAGACAATTTCTTGGTGATCTTTGACGAGGCTGGAGGCTTCATAGACTCGGTCGAGATTAGGACCGTCAATAGAGACACGATATGCAGCTTCATAGGAGAGAACTACCCGGCACATGTAAGGTCATGGAAACGGGACAACAAAGAGATCACGGAGGTAACGGTCGATCCAAAGCCGCATGCTCGACTTGATTGTCCTGGTAAGAAGGTCATCAGTGCTGTCGAGCATGCTGCCTTTGGAGCGCCTTGGGGTACTTGTGGACTCTACAAGAACGATAACTGCACTATGGTCGTCAACAAAGTCGTGGAAGAGGTTCTTCCCTTTTCCCTTCGAGTTTAAACTATCGATTTTTCGCATGTTCCCTTTTCATTAACAAAGTTTCTTTGCTTTCATGAGCAGCTCTGCTTGGGAAAAGAAAACTGCAAGGTTCCGATTGACAGGAAAGTTTTGATGAGGGATCAGAAAGGTGATCCGTGCCCGACGGTGACTCCTAAGCACTTGGCTATCCAAGTAAAATGCTCATACAAAAATTAGACACTTCAGTGGAAATAAGTAGTTGAGATTACTTTTTCTTATACTTTTGAGTAATTGTAACAGTTCCTAACTAGATCAAGCTAATACATTGTTTTCAGAGTCGTATTTGCCCATTCTTCTATGTTCTATTCTTATAGCTTCACGGTTTTTTCCTCTCAACTTCTACTGGAGTGCCTAGTCAGAAGCTAACATTGATAAAGCTCAATCTTCATATGCGAATATGAGCTCGACCTTACATCAAACGACTGGACACAAGCGAAGAGTAGAAAAGGAGCTTAGCCTTAAATTTCGCTCTTCCTTCATTTTTGCACTGCTTTACAGACTTTTCTCGATTACACCGGGGAAGCTAAAGAATCGCACGCAAAACTTTCAGAGTGCAGTCATAGCGTGTTTTTCCTATTTTACGTGAGATATTTGTCCTTGAGCTATGATTTCAACTGTAGAACACGAATTGCGACATTTCCCTGATTGAGAATCAAAATGGGACAACATACGGCAAGGTGAGGATACCTGCCGCTGGCAAGTATCGAGCAGGTGGGTATACACTGAGCACCCCACGAAAATCAGTACTCACTTTGATCTCTTTGATTCCTCCTCGTGATGTTTGCTTAAAAAGCCAGCTTAGATCCAGTGCGGGCAAATAGTCCTCGGACAGTATCGGAGCAGGAACCCAATCTGAAACAAGTTTCCTGTACTCTAGCTGTGTTTGATGCATAACATTGTCGTCAGATGTCGGAACGAACTCGCCTTCTTCCAATGTAGATGTCTCAGATCTTTCTTGGTCGCTTATACTATCAGATGTAACAGGCACCATCTGTTCTTCAGAGATACCGCTGCTGCCAGAACCTGAACTTATTCCCGAAATCTGTTTCTTGTGCTTCTTGTTCCCGCCGAGGTTATCATGCTCACTGTTTCTTCTCTTTTGCCTCGCATTGGCTTCCTTATTCGCCTCTTTTCTCTTACGTTTCTTCTCGTTCCTTTTCACTGTGAGTGCCCATTCTCTCTGCAACTGCAATATATGTATGAAATGCATCAATTAGTGAGTGAACATTTCATATTTGCACAACAGACTACAAATGAGGAGGAAATGCAACTATGCAAGTGATCCAACGATCAATATTTTTGTGGTAATTTCTGGACCAAACTCTTATTCAGATCGTCTCAGGCAGGTTGTAGGAAAGTTTTCTTACGGTTGGATGGAAAATTTTTCCGATAGCTCTTTCAGCCCTCCTAAAGTCATCAGAAATTACCAACGACACTGTTACAAAATTACCTACGAGGCCTTTTTTCGAAGCACATGAAGCCGTCAAAAAGTCGTCGAAGAACCCTAATCAAATGCTGCTAGTTTCTTGTAGTGAATGAGGTGCTAGAAAGCAAAATTTTGGAACGCTAAAGCCGTGGACCAACTTGACAAAAAGATAAGAAGTAAAGTGGAGAACGAAGCAAACCTCTAACAACTGACGAAGCGCCTCGCCCTGGACCTTCCAGACATAATCAGGCGGAGGGAATGGTATACAACGAGACATTATTTCCGTCGAGAATTTCAATGATGCAAGCCAAGGAACTTGAGTCTGAAAGAAGACAAGCGATTAACTTGCAAGGTTTTTGAATCAAAATTACTCGTGATGAGAATTTCTCTCTGCCTGTCTGAGTTACAGCAGAAAGATGAAATTTTGCAGCGGGAATAATCAGTGTCACGCGACTATAGCTGATGCTCAAGGCTGTTAACATATTTTTGGAAAGTCACCGGCAAAAAAATTATCACTAATTTTGCTTTGGTTACATCCTGTTTATGCTACTTGTTTTGTTATTTGTATAGCATTTGTTCAAATCTAAAATTTCCATCATGAGTTCTTGTGGGATTAAATATGCATTCTCATTGTTTGTCCATAGTCTCTTCCGAAGGCATCTATTTTGAAAGCCAACTAAAATTCATCTCATAAATTATAATGTCTCCAAATATTAATCACTTTTTACCGTCCCGTGAAAAGTACATTGTCAATTTCTATGTTTATATAACTCATCTTATGTCGTTAGATTTGAATCAGTTGAAATAGTTAGTAAAATAGTTCTCAATTTGAAGATATTAATGCACAAAAAAAACCAATCCTTGCCGACTAACCGATCCATGACCCATATCATCCACAAAACTTAATCAAATCTCGATAAAAAGGATAAATTTAAAATAAATGATCTATGTTTTTTCACATAAAACACCAAAGAGTCCTATGTAAGGCTATTTTCACGCCGAGGACACAAACATGATTACACCCAGAAAAATAATAAAAATAGTTCAAAAGATCAATTGATTGACAAGTTATCCTTATTTATCAATTAGACCGAGATAAAATTAGTTAAGAATTAGTTAGTTATTGGAAAAATATCCTAGAGTTAATTAAAAAAAGAAAAGAAAAAAATGTATTTTATCCACCTGTATTAATCCGTATTTGTACATGACTACCTAACTTTTAAAATAAGCAAATAATCCCCTATATTTTGAATAATTTCATAAGTTTGGTATATTAATCCTTAAAGAAGTTTCGATTTTTGCTGACAATCCCACCATAAAAAAAGATTATATGTTTATTTTCAAAGTTATGGGTTAAATTCACTTTTACCTTAAAAAAATGCAACTGTTTGGTTAGCGGGATTATCAATGTAAATTTTGACTTATATGATGGGACGATCAAATATTATTTTACATAAATTTGTCATGAAAACATTATCGTAATAAAACTTAAGTATTCTAATAAGATGGTGGTTACGGGACAATCTAACATATATAAATATGAAAATAAAACTTATCAAAATATATGTTCAATAGTAACTTATTGAAATGCTACGCTTTGTGGAACAAACCTAGTATAAAATATATACTCGGAACCAGACTTTTGGCACCTAACTTTCCATTCTCAAATGACCATTTTACCTTCCTTAATCCCTAATCATGAACTATAATGAAAAAGAGGAATTTATAATTAAAATTTAAAAAGAATTCTTGATAGGTACGTCTATGGAGTATGAATTACATAAAAATACCCCCTACAATTTCCATCCCTTTATACTACCCAAAATCAATGGAAAGCATTTTTCCTAAATACAACTATTACATCTAAAATTTAGTTTTCTAAAACCAACTATGTAAAAATCCCCAGCTGACGGCTCGTCGACTACGACAAAAAAGATGACACGATGACGACGTGTTGACGACGGCAGGATGACGACACGCTGACGACAGATTGATGATAAACAGACGACAAGAGCCTGACGACAACGAACCAACGACGACGGCAGACGATAGGTTGACGATGCGCTGGCGACGATTGATTAATGATGAGACACTGACAACGTGCTGACGATGACGGATAACAGACTTACGGTGCTGACGACTGATGGAAGAGGGTTAACAAACTAAAGGTGACCGGATCAGGTTACAGAGAAAGAGCGAGAACATGAATATAGATATAAATCTTACCTCAAATTCTAACAAATCTTAGCAAACCTTCACAAATATGAAACCCAATTTTGAAATTGAAAAACCATTTTTTTAGTTTATTTATATTTTTAGTTTTTATTTTGAACAAAAAAGTTCTTGAGTATTTCCGTGGAAGAAAAAAGAGGAGTGGAACTTATTGAGAGTTTTTATTAGGTGATATTTGTGGATAATTTTTCCTAATAATTGATGCTATAAGCTTAAGTGTTGTAAAGCAAATCCAATGGATGGAGATCTCGCTATTTTTTATTTAATAAATCCTTCACAAGATTTTTTTTAATGCATTTTTAAAATTTGTAATTTTTTTGAGTTGTTAAATTTGTCTAATACTCCCCCGTCCCAATATACATAAACATTTTGACTTTCATTATATTCAACGCGTATTTTTAGGATTGTTATTTTTTATCTTAACGATGCAACAAAATATGACACTTACACAAGGTCGAAATATACAACTTAAATTATCTTTAATATTTCATAAAAAACTTTACGAAAATGATGTTTGCTCTTCTTACAAAAAAAAGTCAAAATTCACATTACATTGTGCACTATATCTATATGAAAACCAATTGAGTAATATACTTCCTCCGCTCTACAAAATATTTTCTTTTTCGCACTATTCAACACACATTCTACGTGTTGCTAAGCAAATCTGACAGGTGGAGATCTCACGTTTTTGTTTGATGGAGTTTTTTTCTTCAAAAGATATTCTGTAATGTATTTTTTATGATTTGTAATTCTCTTGATTTGTTAAATTTGTTTAATACTCCCTTTGTCCCAATATATATGTAACATTTTGATTTCTTACATTATTAACACATGTTTTGAAAAGTTTTATTTTTCGTGTTAACAATACGACAAAATCATGACACTAACACAAGGTCGAAATACACATCTTAAACTAACATTAATGTCTCATGAAAACTTTACGAAAATGATATTTGATTTTTTTACGTGACAAGTCAAAATTCACATTAACATAGCGCATAATCAAAATTTTAAATCTATTTGAAAACTGATGGAGTAATGTATTCCCTCAGTCCTATAAAAGATGCAGTATTTCACTTTAACACTATTCAACATATATTTTTATAACTTTCGTTCTATCTCTAGATGATGAAAAAAATATCACCGAGACAGTATTAAAATACGCAATTTAAATTATCATTAATATTTTAAAAAATAATAGTTTTACAAAAAATAAAGTGATCTCGTTACACAATTCAAAGTTTACATATGTAAGAATCAAAATATTGCATATTTATAAAGCGAAGGGAGTATTATATCCGTTCCAATTTAATTGTAAAGATTTGACCTGACACGAGATTTTATGTGTGTGTTGAATTTGTTTGAAATTTTATAAGAAATAATATATTTTTAGAGATAATGGGGTTTAGAAGAGAAAACGAGAGAGAAAAAGGAAAGGGGTGATGCAAGTAGCTTGATTATATTAATATAAATTCATTATCAAATAAAAAAAGTAAAAATATTATATTTATATTGAGAATAACAAAAAAGTTTTGCAATTAAATGGATCGGAGGAGTATAATCTTATGTGTTGTATTCCCTCTATTCTATATTATATACAATATTTTTAATTAATGTAACACTCAACACATATTAAGAAGTTTCGTATGTCGTTAATGACGTCAGAAAATTATATCATTGAGGACTCGTTGAAGTAAAACCTTGTGTGTTTATTCCGATCAAACTTGATTTGCCCATTCCTAATGGCAGTGTATTTTCGAACCAATAAATAAGACAACAATAAAAATTGTTAATTGACAATATCAATAGATAAAATCCTATTATTTTTAAAAAAATCAAAAAAATAAATAAAAATCTTATTAATTTATTTTATTTTTTATTTTTTGCTTGTTGATGCTGTGAATTTAACAGCATTCTACTCGGACCTCCTTGTACCGATTTTCGAATACTTCTACTGTTCTACAGACCCGCAGTTTCCACTCAATCCCTCGACCTCTCACGTCCGCCCAAATTCAACCTCAAAATCATCATCAATCATCAACGCTTCCATTCATTGTCTTGTCACACATGCGACGAACTTTGCCCTCTTTGCTTCCACTCAATCTTCGATTTTCCAGGGCTCCATTCTCCTCGTAATCAGCCCCTCAATCTTGCCCTATCAATCCCAATTCTACCCGTAATCAGCCCCTCTATTCGAATTTTTGTTATCCAAATATAATCAGTGCAGTGCAGTATTCGAATTTCGCTTTGGGTCGTTCAACTGGTAAGTTTATTGAAAAAATCGTGCTCTGATCACTTAATTGTTCTTCTGATCGTGTTCAATTTTGTGTTTTAAAGTGACCCTTTGGCTTGATTTTTTGAAATATGGTATCAAAATTGGTGCTTGAGTCGGATAATGATCAGTATTTTCATCTTGAACTTCTAGGTTTCGGCGCGCATTGTACAACCCATTTGAAATCAACCATTAATTTTAATTAGGGTTGTGAATTTGTCATCTGGGTCGAAGAAAGTTGTGAAATTGATCAATTTGCAGCATCAAATTGGGGCTGATTTGTTTCTTGTGCGGCGCGTTAGAAATCTGGTGTTTGGGTTTTTGTGTGAAGAGCCATGGGCGATGGAGAGATCGATTTTTCAAATATCGGGGAGGTGCCTTGTGGCGATTCGATGGATAGTCTCATCAGTGAATGGTTGAAGGATACTCATGCTTGTACTCACACCCACACTTGCAACCCGCCTGGTCCTGATTTCTCCCATACGCATACCTGCTTCCATGTCCATACGAAGATCGTACCTGCAACTAGCGATGACAAGGACGTTGCGAACGATGATTCTGCTGAGTCAGGTGAAAAGAAAGCTAAGAAGAGCCCGTTGGGTAATCGAGAGGCGGTTAGGAAGTATAGGGAGAAGCAGAAGGCAAGAGCTGCCTCATTGGAGGATGAGGTTATCAAGTTGAGAGCGATGAACCAGCAGCTGATTAAGAGGTTGCGGGGACAGGTGGCTCTCGAGGCCGAAGTGGCGAGGCTCAAGTATCTTCTTGTTGACATAAGGGGACGGATCGAAGGGGAAATCAGTGCTTTCCCATATCAGAAACCTGTGCACAATGTTGCCAATCATGGTATGCCTGGTGCGTATGTGGCGAATCCATGCAATGTCCCGTGCAATGATCAGATGTATTGTGTTCGTCCAGGGACGGAAGGTGGAAATGGTGAAGGTTTGGGTTTAGATGATCATGGTTTTAGTGACTGTGACTTGGACAGTCTTAACTGCTATGCTACTTTGAGTTCTGGGTCGGAGGAACTTCCAGCGTGCGGCGTGGGTAACGTGCCATCTGTGGTCAATACTACCCGAGGCAGTAGGAAAAGAGGTACTCCTTTCATTCCCCATGCGCTTTTTTCTTCTTTTCCTACTTCTTGGTGCAGCTTATAACTGGATGTGCATTTGTGATTTCTCAACCTTGTTTTTCGTTTAAGTTTTATGGGAATAATATTCTACGACTAACACTTCATCTATTTTCAAACCAATCCCCATACGATCTATTATTTGATTGACTAATCCTCTATAAGGTAATCGACGAAGAGTTAAATGTTTTGGCATTATCTTAAGAGAGGTTGATTTATGAGTATTTTGAATGAGAGTTTTCGATTTTTGTGCATCTCGCAACATAATAAGATCTTGGGGTTTGAAACGATAACTTGGTATATCTACAATACGACCATTAATTAAAATATGTCGATGGTTAACTAATTTACAGGCTCCAGGAATAGTCAAAGCCATACCCAAGCAAAAAATTATGTTATCCAAATGCATTTCAAGTAATTGTAGTAAAACCAGACCTGTTGTCCCCTTGGCTTTTCTTGCAATACAAAAATATTTAAATAATTGCCGTTCTGTAATATCATAATGAAAACGTAATCTTTGTTTTTCTTTTAAACGAAAACTATATTTAGATCTTTCTCTGAAACGGGATTTCTTTCTACGATAACTTTCAACCTCGGTCTTTTTTTTTTTAGTTCTTTTAGTTAGTCTCGGTAAAGCCCCCAAACAACGTATTTTTTTTAAACGAGACCCTAGGTAACGCAACATAAATACTCCCTTTTTTTATATCTTTCTTTTCTTAATAAAAAAGCTAAATGAAAACTGAACTAAATGATCAACAAATCGAAATCTTATGAAGTATTCTACTCCAAAGAATAATGAAATAAGTCGAATCAAGATTTCGATCAAAGAACCCTTTTTATACCCTTTTTTTTATTAGATAGAATATATATATATATACAGAATTTTTTCTTCTTTATTTGTTTGCAGGTATTTAACTCTTTCATTCAATTTCTTTTTTCGAGTTAAAGGTATAGAGAAAAATCCTAAGACAATTTCTCAAGACAGCCAAGCCCCTCTTTTTCTTTTTATTTTGCGTCTAGGATTACGTTCTGGGTCATTATATAGGAATCCGAAGATGAAAAGAGAAATAAAGGATGTAACTACTGACATACTCTGAGATTTATTTGATCTTTTAGTAGAATTTATTATCGTTTTATTTATCATCCGAGGATGATAGATCAGAATCTGATGATTGCTCAGTGGGGTATTCATTGGAATACTCGGTCACTATCAAACTCCCATTTTCCCGTGGTGCATCACTAACAAAAAAGAAAAAAAAAAGAAAGAGATATACCAACGGAGATGCCAATAAGTACGTAAAAAGAAACTTAAAGAATCTTTGGAGACGTTCTGCTATTACAATTTGAAGTTTAACAAGTATAATCGGGATGATGACCTTAGGTATTACTCGACTAGGATATGATTTGAACAAACTATGAAACAATTTGAAGACCTGATTAAATCTCCTAGTCAAGACCTTGCTGAAGCTAAAAACCAGTGCTTGTCCCTTTACTGGATTTTCTATTGGTAGCACTAATCGAAGCTCCATTGGTTCAATTACTGGAGTTTATTTTACTAACTATCGAGACTTTGGTTTATCTAGACACATACTTCGTAAAATGTTTCATGCATATTTATTGCGAGGGGCAACAAGATCAAGTTGGTAAGGATTCAAATATCCTTTCATTTCTTAAAGAATCAAAAGCTGTAGATAATCCTTTTTTTTTCTTCCCTTGAAGTGCTTATTACTAATCAACAAACCTTGATCAACAAGAGAAAAAACGACTTCCTCCTAAAATTAAGAAAACGAATTCCATCTTCCTACATTTGTATATCAAATGGAAAAAAAAAAATAAAAATCTGTGTGGTGGTTATAACTGGAAAATGACCGAGTTCTTATAACTGGATGTGCATTTGTGAATTCTCAACCTTGTTTTGTATGACAAATCTGTGTTCATATGTCAAACTTTGGTGTCGGTTTAATGTGTTCTATATGGGAATAGCAAGGCGACATCAAAGTTCCTGTGAAACATTACTTGCTGGTTGGTAGAGAGCATTTGCTTGGATTTGAGTTTCCATGGCAAGTTTGAATGTAATCATGGTCGGCTTCGCATTTAGTAGTTTTTTAAAGGGAAAGGACTTAGCTTTAACTGATTACGCCATCATCTATATCCTCAAGCAACAACTCATTTCACACATTATTTCTCTCCGTCAAATCTTCTGTAAATGTTAGCTAAGAGTGGCATTCAAGTGCCAGAATATGTGGCTGTCCACTTATGAAGTAACACATAATGATGGTGCTTAAGCTTGGTAAAGTAAGCTCACGTGTAAAATTGAAAGGTATTGGGGTATTAACCTGTACATTTGCATGGCATGGACCTTTGTCCTTTCCACATTCTTTAAATTTGGAGTTCATATCCATAAGAGCAACTCCACCCGTGGATTGCGATTTGGGTTGCCATTTGTATGCTTTGGCAAACCAAATGACAACCTTGAGTAAAAAAACTGCAACCTTCTATGCCCATGGATTGCCATTTGGGTTGCCATATATTTTCATGTAATATTTTTAGTGACTTTGTCATTCTTCATCAATCATTTCATCCACCATTTAAATATATTTGGGCTTGATGTAGAGATATGGCAGTATCATTTTGATTGTCAAATTTGACAAACAAAATGATTTTTTTATTATTTTTTTTGACAACCCAAATAGCAATGGAGTGTAGATGCATTTTGCCATTTGGGTTGTCAAATATGAAAATGGCAACCCAGATGTACCATGGGTGGAGTTGCTCTAACAAGGCGTGTAGCTGGGATGTCTGTCATCTCAATCAGTTGGATTTCTCTATTGGTGTGCTTCTTCAAATGCACACCTTGGAAATGAGTAGAAGAACGACTTGGTATGAAAATCTCGAATTTTCTTGAGAAAAAGCATAGAAAAACATATACTCCATATTTTATGCCTTCCAATTTAAGGATAAGACCGTAGATCTCATACTCCCGATACCCGCTCCATGACAGAAGCATCTTAGTTGGTGGTGTTGTGAACATGCGTTAAATCTGAGATCAGAATGGGTTGTAATTTGAGAGTGATGGACTAAAACCGAGTTGACTTACATTTCGGGTAACGAATCCAGCATATAGCCCGTAGGGATGAATCATGTCTCTGCCATTGTTGTTTCTGTATCAAGGCTACCAAATAACAGAAAGGGAGAAAACCATGAAACCTGGACTTCACCTACTGCTTTCATGCTATGGTTATGCACTTATGCTACTTGTTCTGTGGCTCTTGTTAATACTGCTGCTACTGTTGAAAAGGATGTATGCCTGGACATCATTCTATCTGGATTCAATATTGAATTTTTTGTACACGTGGTCTGGCATGTCATTATATTCTACCGATATTATCGATTCATAATAGAAAGGTTAAAAGACCGTGTCCTCTCCATGCCCGTTATCGCGAACTTATTTACTTCAGTTATGTTTTGCAAGATGTCAGATCTTGGTAGACATGCATTCTGTTGGGGCTAACATTTTGTGATATCCTTTTGACCATGCAAACTCATGTCAACATGGATATCTGCTCTTTTTACCTTCTGCCGAAGCTTTTTTCCTTTTTGTGATTTGTTTTCAGGGGCTAAGCATGCATTAGCAGATTAACGCAAATGATGAACATCACCACGGTGCAAGGAGTCCTGCGGTAATTAGCAAATCTTTTGTTATTGCTGTCTCCTGCTCAGACTATTGTTCTGGTTTTGCATCATTCTTTTTTCTTTCTTTTCCTGTTCGGTTTCTGTTCTTTGTAGTGGTAGGCGGTTGCTGGTGGAGACGGTGAATGATCTATTCGTCTTGACTTGCCTTTTTCTAGTGAATCAAACTGGCAAGCACTTGGATTTTGCTGTGTTACCTGTCTTGCTGAACTTATATGTACAAGAATGTTTCCTGTATTGCACCCTATGAAGCTGTTTTTTCTTATGAATATACACTCTTGAACTTTTCATTTCTTCCTCATGTTTGACTGTTAATCGCGACTTGAACACTTCTCTCTTAAATCGTCACAATTCTGTCTTCAAAATAACAATCTTATGAAGATGGCACTTCATTTGTGCTCGTCTTTGGTTACCGCTCATGTCCGGTGTAGTATAACCATCTTAAGTAATTATTTGGGTCTGTTTGATATCATTTTTGTTTCTGATTTTTTGTTTTCGTTTTATTGATTGATAAAACAAAAGTGTTTATTTTTAATTTTTTTTTTTTGAAAGCGATAAAATTGAAGCAGAAAACAGAAAGTCAAGAAAAATGATTTTTAGTCTTTATTTTGTATTTTATTCGTGTATAGTATTCTAGATTCCTTAAAAAAATTATTTTATTTTATAAAATGATTTTAATTTTCGTTATTGTTTTTGATTTCGTTTATTAATTTATATTTTTCACAATTTTGAAAAGCATCATCAAACATCTCCAGTGTTTGTTTTTTTTTTTTTCTTTTTTTTCCCTGTATGTAGTGTAACTTGTCGTTTACTATTTGTGATGCACATGCTCACAACTATGAGAGAAGCAAATTGCTAATTCTTCCCAAACTCGCACCCCTCCCAGTGGCCCTCTGTTTTTTTTATTTTTTATTTTATAATATTTAAAATCGTTTATAATTTTTAATATATATATCAAATATTAAAAAAAATATTTGAAATCTACACATCAATATGTATAAAACAAGACTAATATTGAATATAAAAAAAATATTTTAAAAAAATATTTTTTTCGTTCGATAATAATTATAACGCATACATATGTTATAATTATCAATAATTTTTATTTGTATTTTCGAAGTTCTATTGTATACATTCGATTCAAATATTTCGGTTTGTTTTACTCATTTATCATTGAGTTCCCTTTCAATAGCTATTGAAACCCAAGAACATTTTGAAATAACTATTGTCTATGTCAGGAATCACTTTGTTCAACTATTTTTATATTTTCATTATCGTATATCTCTATTGAGGATCGATAGTTATGCAGTTCATCTTGAATTGTGAAATAAAATGATAAACATCAATCCATATGGTAAACAATATTTTGGAGGAACGATTGAATATAATAAAGTTTGTATGTATTTAATTATTATTAATATATATTTATTTATAATGTAATGAATTTTTTTTATATTCAATATTGATCTTGTTTTGTAGATATTGATGTGTAGATTTCAAATATATATTTATTTTTAATGTTTGATATATATAATAAAAATTATAAACGATTTTAAATATTATAAAATAAAGGATAAAATGAAAAATGAAAAAAAAAAAAAAAGAGTAGGACCCATGAGGGGGGTTGAGTTGTGGAGGTGATTAGCAGCGCCCAGAAGAGAAACAGCAGGGATCCAACTTGGAGAAACAAAGCAAAAGGAAGATACTGAATAGTGAATACGAAGGGAAGTCAATGGTGTCTTTTCACTTTGGGATCATTCTATCACTTCAGAGATTCCTTGCTCCATCTCTCTTTCTTCAATCGAACTCAAACTTTATACTACACCAATTGTATCTCTTTGTTGTATCCCTAATGACTCGCACACTCGAACTCGTTCGAACTCGTTTTCCTTTGATCATGTCGATAAATAGTGAAATCTTTATGATGGTTGTCTTTTAAAACGTTCTACCGACAAAACTTCAATCGATGGAAACTGGATCAATTGAACCTTATAACTTCAACCAAACAGAAACAAAAGCAAACCTAACACAATATATACACATCACATCATTTACATACCAACACACCAGCAAACTACTAGTACAATAACAAAAACAACATCAAACCAACAAAAACAGAACTCATCAACCTAACTTCAACTTCATCATCGTTACCACCCATCCTAAACCTCACATCACGGCACAGGCGGCGGGATTCTCGTCGCTGAACGCCGTGGTGTATCTAACCTCGGTCGAGCTAGCACGAGCGAGCTGCGACAAATGAGGATCTTCAGCATTTCTAACATACCCTGGAGGCGCTTTCCTGTCATAAACACCAGGAGCGTAAGGGTGTGCAACGACGTCGTATGGCACGTATGGCCACAGCTCGGCCCTCTTCCCCGTCCTGTGCCTAACGCGTGAGACGACCTTGTTAGGGTCTACGTAGCCGATGACAGTTAGCTTGCTTTGTTTCGGTTCGACCTCGACTTGTGTGACTCCTTTCATTCCTTCCACGGATTGACGGACTTTTCTCTCGCAGCCTTCGCAGTCCATCTTCACCTTCACCTCCACTGTCTGGATATCAACAAATTAACATTTCAACAATAACAACGAATCACATCTTGCTGTATAGATTCCGTTATATGGATATGACAACAACATTCTATTGTGTATAAAATTTTGAACATCCGATGACTAAAATCTAATAAATTCCGTCATGTGATCTTACTAATTAGCGTACCCCTTGCATTTGTCTAAGTCATGCTTCAATTGCAATCAACTGTTGAGTTGAGCCATAAAACTTGTCACTTAAGTTACCTGGTCGAGTTTGATTATTATGTTGCAAGACATTATGATCACTACTGTGAGCAACACAAAGACGGGTACTAATTGCGAATTATTTTACCTGGAGTTGTCTGCGTCTCTTGGGCTTCTTGGAGCTGCTCCGGTGGCCGCCACCGGAGCAGTCGAACATATGGGAAAGATGATCCAGAGCACCCATTCTGTCACAACTTCACAATCAGAGATTCAGAACAACAATGTTTGTCGATGATTAGATAAACAGAAGCAAAAGGGCAATAGGAGATTGAACTTTGAAACAGGAAAAATATATGAGACAGAACAGTGTGTATTGGCTTTGTTATGAGAAAGGATTGGTTTGTGCAAGTACTTCGAAGGCTGAATAAAACTATAAATAGAGCAGAGGAGTCAGTTCTTTTAGTATTAAAATACATAAACTTAAGATCTTAGAGATATGTGACAGAGTTTGATAAGTACGTAATTGATGTGTTGTTTTGATATGTATTGTTGGAATGTGGGCTTAACATTACACCATGTGGTGCGGTGGGGATGGGGTTACCTGTCTGGCCTGCTGTCCGCCAGGTATGGTGCGTTCGGCACCGACTTTATCGACAGGTGTCGAGATACTTGTCGTCGAACCGGGAAGTTTCTGTAAGTGAATATGCATATACTATGTTACATTCATAGTGGATAAGTATTTGTATGGTTTAATGCTTTTCGATGATTTAAATCAGATAATGTGTCGGTTAAGATAATGAATCATATTATAGTTTCTAACCAGAGTTTCTCAAGTAAGCTCTTCATCTCAGTATCTACAAATCATATGGGATTCATATAGTACTCGTAAACTTGATAGTTGGTGAGGAACTTGTTGTGGTGTCGAGAAGTTTCTGTCAATGAATATGCATATTATTTGCATGTATTGTTGATGAATACATTTATGTATTACATATTGTATCATTGTTGAAGTATATCTAATTGTATATGTCAACATAACTTACACCCAATCATCGTTATCGAATCGTCACCAGAATCATTTTTCATACTGACAATTAACCCCGGATATCAATATATATCAGTCCTTTTACTGTGTTTTGGTCTCATTCGCACACATCTTGAAAATTTCCCAAAACATCATTCATCCTAACATTAATTCACCTCGTGGACTTTTAAAATGGTTGGCTATCAAAGAAAAGGTTCACCTTGTGGTATGGATAATCACATTAAACCCTTCAAATCGATGTTTACATAACTAGTCATATCGTATTCCTCGCAAAACTTTCAACGAAACACTTCATTTCAAATATGTCATACTCATACAGAATTCGTACATTACTCGTCGACTTGATATTTCTACATCATAGATTTTGTTTCGAGTTGATTCGGATTGCTCTGTTGTTTTCTAAAGTCTTGAATCCAAATCCTAATTCTTGTAGTGGTATATGATTATGATGTTTGGGTGGCTCCAGTCCACAATGCTTAGTGTTTAATTTTCTTAGCGATTAAAAAATCCCTTGCGTGCAAGACACTCACCGACTTGTTTTGGAGTTTTAACGTTTTTAGTTCAAAAGTGGATCCCTCTATGTTTATGTTCCTTTTATCTTCGTTACATGTTGGTCATGGGAAAACGGGGGCTTTGCCTTTGCTGTTGAGACACAACACGAAGGAAAGGATGGCAACCAAAAAGTAAAGATCATCGCAAAGCCCAACTATCTGTTACACATCGATGATGTTCTAAGGTACGGCGAACTATATTTCATATCTAGCGACTTCTTTACTTGTACTGTTTCTTTACAAATGTCAGTCCAACTTTCTTCATTGTTATGAAGACGATGATCTCGTCATGACTCCTTATGCCGTTACTTTAAAGTCTTCAATATGGATCTTAACACATCATGGACAAGATGTTGGGTTAAGAGGAGAGCCATAAGACCCGTTGGTTTGAAGGCTTTCTAAACCTATATACAATAGACAATAAAAAATTCATAACAGATAATATCTCAATACAGCAAGTAATTAGTAATTGATGTGTTTTTTTGGACACTTCAACGGAAGCTAAAATTTTCAAGGAGGTGCTAATTCTCTCGGTGATTGCTCCCCACGTGAAGGATTCTTGTTTAGGATACAAACCACAAAAATCGCAGAAAACAAGGAACAAACCATGTGGTGGTTTGGTTTTCATCGAATTCAATAGTTTACGCAACCTCCCAGATGAGTGCTGAATGGAAAAACGGTGAATTGGGCCAAACAGAATAATCTATTTTGAGCCCATTGGTTAGGGCCATTATGATACCAAATCAGAACTGGCCCAATATTAAATATAACGGGCCATTAACGTTGCCCATGTCAACCCAAAAGCCTGGTCTCTAAATTCGTAGCTATAGTTACAAAAGATTATGGGCCAGGCCGGCACACCGCGATGCAGTCGGGCTGTGTGAACTAGATGGCCCAACATGACACCATGTCGATGTAAATATGGGCTTTCATGGGCCAGGATCCATGCAAACATGGTCCATGGGAGTGTTATGCATGAACCAGAGCTTGGAGTATTTTATGCTTGGGACTTGATTGGGTTTTAGAACATAGAATTTACAAGTTTGCGAACATGATTTTTCGATTCTTTCCTAATTGGAACTTGTTAGGTATCTCCATAGTTCACTCTGTTCGAAGCAGACCGAAAATTTAAGTTTGACGTCGGTCATCCAATGTACCGATAAAAATATGGTCCTCGAGATGATCCTTGGATCGCGATGTTGGTGAATATATCTCAACCCGCCCAGGTCTAGTGCCAGTCGAGTCTGAGAGTGAAGTGGGCAGCGCTACATTAGTGAGAGAAAGTTTACAAGACTTCGCAACCTGGAATCATAGATCGGGTCCTAAATTCCACGATCTCTTTAAAGATTTTCGACAAAAGGCGTGAGATCATGATCATGGTTGACGTGCAATGCGCCTATAACAAATGTTGGCACGACCATCACGATATGTTCTAGGGAGTTGTACATTTTGCTAGTTCACTTTCAACTTTTTAGGTTCTTTCCCTACTTTTAGTGGGGCACAAAGACATGCACAATTTGATAAAGAGATGGATAGAATATGGCCCCAACACATTCAGCACGTTCAATTTCTCTTGAACTTCATCTTATGTTCCTATGGTGATGTTTTCCACATTCCAATATGGAAGCAACGTAATAGCACTAGTGGCCAGTGGTTGGGAAGTTGCCCCATGAAATAAGGCATACAATGAAAGTGGGAATCCAACCGTTTGGAAAAATATTATACTTACCCATTTTAACTTAAAACGAATTCACTATGATTAACTCAATTTAAAATCTTAAATTTATTATTGTGAGTTTTATTTTCCGAATGTAGGTTTCTATCCTTATATAAGAAAATCTCTATACTTCTTCATGCTTAATAAAAAATTTGTGAGAAAACAAACGTTTGTTTGTCCTGTGTCTCAAGTTTAGAAAATCACTTACTCCGTACGAAATAATTTGATCAGGTTAAGATCTACTATGCCTTGATCACGTAGATAAAATAAATGAATAATTCGGAAAGACAAAACTAAAGTGGAAGATGCATTGATCACCATGTGTAGATCAGAAAGCACCCAAATACTAAAAAAGACTTGATACTGATGAGATTGTCATGATATCACTAATTATTATATATATTTCGTGCCCACTTTGAGAAAACGAGATCAAGGGTCCAATATTCAAGGTTTCATTTTTTATTTAGCTAACGTGTTATATTTTTGTACAATATGAAAGTGCCAACCAACTTATACTTTACTCTGCGAATTTGGTTCCCTCTGACTATGTTCAGATTCATGTATGCTTTGGTGCAATGTGTTGTTGCAATCACATGGTCCATTTTTTTCTTTTTAATAATGTCATTATGTCAATGTTGCGGGAATCAAGAGATTTGAGTTAGTTTAGATCACATCGTTTATTAAAGGTTGATTAGCGTTAAAAGAACGTGGATGAGTTGGTTTCTTGCGTGGACGTTGATGTAGGAGACACCATGAGGTTAAGTATATTCTTGGATTGTTAATAGGAATAATATGTCCTATGAGATTCGTGTAACCAATTCACATGAATCTGGTTGAAGGGTGTGCTATGCTTTACATGAACAGTAATACTCCAATATGATGCCATAGTTAGCTTCGGCAACGTTTGTTTAACCGTTACATAGAAAACACTAACAAAGACCTAACATGTTATAACGTCAATTAAGTTCAGTATTGCAGGCTGACATTAGGTCTCGATTCATACACGTGTGCATTGCATAGTAAGATGATCCACGAGGGACGTCCTACGGTTTCAATGCAAAACAAAGACATCATAACGCAAATCAATCTGGGTTGGTCTAGTGATGTTCGACTCAATCTTTTTCTTGAAGGTCTTGGGTTCAAATCCTACTAGCAGTCAAAACTTTATCCAATACTGATCAACACAAAACAAAAAAAACAAATAGCACATGATAAGGCATCATTAAAAAAAACAAAAAAAAAAAGACATCATAAGGCATAACACATGATCAACACAACGACTCGGATATTTTTACATGGATAACACATTCCAAGCTGACGAGTTTGCTTTTACGATCGATGATGACTAATCCACTACATCAGATCGGAATCAATATCGTGAACAAATAGCGAGATAAAGGATCCTATGGTCCTAATTATCGGTTCTTTTCCAACTTTACGTACTAAAATCTTGCATCTTCAACAACAACGAAGTCTAAGAAAAGATTTCAAAAGTCATGATCATGAAAGAAACATGAGAGCACAACCCTGTCACACTCAAAGGCCATGATTTTTCTTCCACATTGCTTGCCATTACATGTCTCCTTTTCCTTTTCTCACTCTGTCTCATAACTTTATCAAAGCAGATAGAAATGGAATTAACAGGCCCCAGAATGCAAAACAAAAACACACAAAACCTAAAAAAAGATGCAAGAAGAAGAAAGTACATGGCAATTTCAGGTCATTTTCTTGGCAACAGAGAAGCAGAGATGGAATCATATTCACTCACATCTTTTCCTATGTCTTAGTCAAACATTTGGGTCCATTTTTTGGGCACATTAACCAACTCTGATTCATTTCATTTGCATCTCTGCCTTTGCTTTGCTTGAACCTTTATCACACGCATTTCACTCCTTTCAAGATTTGTCATTGTTTATGATGTTAGTGACAAGTTTGTGTTTTGGTTGTATATCTATGAGTTTGTCGTAATGAAAATGGTATAGTTTGGTGTAAAGGTGTTTAGAAGATACATAATGGATATTCGATTATGGTTTTTCTAAAACTTGTTTTTTTGCATCCGACACATTTATCATTCGGATCACGAGTTCAAATAATATCTTCTCCTTGTTATTTGAGCATCATACGTCTATCATGTTATTTTGATGACAACAAATATTTCTCTTATATCACACCTAATTTCGACTATGATTCAGCTTTGTAGGAACCTTAGATCTCAGTATACCTTGGGAAAATGGTTGGCAACTTCCAACTAAACTTTAACTTGCAAGATTAGTTGCTTCCAAATGAGGTCTCGGTTCCCTTTGTTGGTGCTTTGGCCTCACCTCATATTCAGCCTCCCCAATATTTTTTTTTCCATTTTTACCCTTTTGGTACGTGCCTGTGAGATCTAGATCATGATCATTAAGGTCATCAGTGATATCAGGGGGTCCTTATCCAACCCATCATTATATTAATTAATGATGGTGGGAACCATAAACAAGGGTTGGAAAAGGCAACAAAACAGATGAGCACTAGTCACACTCTCAAGGTCATTTTCATGATGAAAAAAAAAATGCTCACAATTTAGTCAATTAAGTAATCTTCATTGGGTTTGCTCATATCAGGTGGATGCAAGAGTCACTGTCAATACTTGTAGTTTTCCAACATGATGATTAAATGAATTACTAGATGATGACTGAATGAAACATTATAATTAATGAAATTATTTGAGTGAATATGGTTTTGGGGTAACATGAGTTGTGCGTGAGATTTGGGAGTAGTAGAATATTGGTCTCACTAAACAGAGACAAAACAGAGGATGGCAAAGCAAGCAACGGGTGACGGTGACTTTGATTGCCCTTTTGTGTGGGGTCGTCTACCCTTAATTGGGCCCACTAATCTTATTTCTTTTACCGTAAGTATTTTGTTTATATATGAGCAGATTATGCGTGCTCTTTACTGTTCACTTCCCTTTTGTGTCAGCATTTACACGTAAACTTAAAATTATAAACTCGGTAGAAAAATCTTCACTTCTCGATCTGTTCATATTACACTGCTTAAACATGGTTATGACGGAGATGATTTGTTATTTTTTACATAGAATAATGATTTGATCGAACAAAAAGTATATTTTTTTCATTTCGAGTAAATTATGAAGAATTAATTTGACATGATTATTAAGAAATGTGTTGACATTGTGTATTTTTATAATTTTGCTCCTGTGTGTATGAAGAGAAAAATATAAATTGATGGAAAAAGAAAAATTAATGATGATGTGATATAAAGTATGGATATTTTAAATTTTTTAAGATGAATTTTAATGAAAATATTGTAATTTATATCGAACATTATTTTTAATTATGTGTCGTAATTTATCTGAGTCAAAGAATATGTGAATTCAATTCATACAAGTATGTTACCTATCTCAGTCCAAAAGACAACCTTGATTGTTGTAATGAGTTGGGACCAGAAGGGCTACATAAGGCCACGAGTCAATTGGTCGCAAAAGTCCCTTGATTCATCAAGTTGGTGATCGACCAATCCTTGATTGAGTTTTCGAACCCGTTACACTGAATAGAGCAACCGGTCAGAATTGTGTAAGGTACAAAGGAGCCTGAATTCCACTGCCTCTCTTTACTCACATATCTCATACGGACTACTAGACTAGCTACAAGTTGCCAACTAAAGTAGCATAACTCAATCAATGCCGGCATCTGCTCTCTCTTTTATTTTCACGAGTACACACATTATCATGTCCGCGGTCCACCCACAACAATATATCGAAAAATGGAAACCCCACCTAGCTACACAGAATACACCACAGCGACAAGCAAATCAGAAACTAATGTGCAGTGTGAGCATCAGAGCCAGAGGATCCCATCATCCATCCATCCCCCAATATCGAATGCAATGCATATGAGAATACTCCTTTGATTTTATTCAAATTATAATTATATCATTATTATAATATTTCATATAATATGTTTTGTTTTAGTAATTTTATTATTTATCTTAATGATATAAAAAAATTATTTCATTAATTCAGGATTAAAATATATAAAATTATCATTAGTATTTTATGATAATTTTACTTAAAACGATATTTGATCGTTCAACAAACGATTAATAACATGAATAACTTTATTGTTTACATAAAACAACGTTATAATTTCATTGGGACGAAAGTATTAGTTGATTGTTCATTAGAAAAACTAAGACTGTGTCCCTGTCAATCTTTTTATTATTGTCCATTATTAGAATGACAGAATCATTGTTAATGTTTTGTTATTATTCACGGTACGCATGTGATTAGAAAGAGAGATCGATGAACACAACGGTGGCTTAATTACATCTAGTTCAAATCTTCACGATTTCATTGGCTTAATTCCTGACGATACCCTACTCATCCTAACCATCATAGCACATCATATTGATGTAATATTAAGCACGAGACAGATCGAGAGGGGATAGGTTAAATTTGAAGCGTATTTAACCCTAGTCTGCCTTAGGAATCAAGAAAATTTTAGAAACCTTAGAACCTTTAACATCCAATGCCGTCACCTCACTGTCCGACTCTCGTCACCGTCTTATCCCCGTCCTCGTCACTGTTGGCGGCCAAATGTCATCGGAAAAGGTTCGTTTAGGTGTTTTGAACTTGTTTATGTGCAATCTTCGGAATCCAAGATACCCGAGCCTTACTCCCTTCACCGTCTACCTGTCACCACCCCTCTAGACCCGCTGATGGTCGGAGAACGTCGTTAGAACGCTGAGGTTAATGGTGGCGAAATTGTGCGAGTTTGGTGATGGTGGTTCGTGTGTGGAGGAGGTGTTGGCTATGGTGGCTGTGATGGTGATGATGATCGTGAGATGGTGATGAGGATGAAGTGATGGTGATAGTGTTGGTGGTCGAGGCAGTGGCGGAGCTTGGGGTCTAGCGGTGTCAATTTCGATTCGATGAAGAACGCAAACAAAGTTGGCGGTTGAGATGGTGGTGGCGTGGTGTTGATTGTGGTGGCTGTGGTAGTGTGAAGGTGGCGACGACGTAAAGGTGCTGACGGTTGTGGTCGAGTGTTGGAGACGATAATGACGTTAGTACCGACGTTGTGTGTTTGGTGGTGGCTGATGGTGATTGAAGTCAGTAATGATGGTGATGAAGATGGTGGCTGCGTGGGAATGATGAGGAGGAGGAGCCAGTGTGGATGGTGATGAGGAGATGGCGGCGAGTTAGTGTTTGAGATGATGGTGAAGAGAGTGAAGGAGATGGTGATTTGAAGGGGGAGAATGATGAAGATGTGAAGAAGCAGAAGGCGACGGCGGCGTATGTGCACGGGAGAACATGTTCGTTTGCAAAATATCTTATTTTCTCTCACGATGTGTCTCGTTTATTCTACTATTTATCTATATTTCGTAATACTAATTCATTAATAATTTATCTGTGTCGATAGATTTCTTCCATAAATAATAATATTATGTCCCATGTAATAATCCAATATTTATAGGATTAAAATCGCTAACCCTAACGCGCAATATTTATAACGTTATAACGTTATTTATTTGTAATATTTATCATCGCGATGATTATTTAATTATCGTAAATATTTCATCATTATATTTGATTAAATAATCAAATATTTTTTGGATTAAATCTATAACCCTTAAGCGCGACTATT
The DNA here is from genome assembly GCA_035668315.1 of Drosera spatulata. Lineage (NCBI taxonomy): Eukaryota > Viridiplantae > Streptophyta > Magnoliopsida > Caryophyllales > Droseraceae > Drosera > Drosera spatulata. The sequence goes on from JAOVYX010004947.1 coordinate 23,655, forward strand.
TTAAATTCGTAATGTTATATACTTCTAACCCTCTCTATATCGTTCGTATGTAACATCCTTTATTTGCGTATAATTTATATACGTGATATATCTATATTATATATTCATTTTAAATTCTCAAAATTTTTGGGTATTACATCACCCCCAACTTTTAAGAAGTTTCGTCCCCGAAACTAAATTTAATTTAGGGTAAATGAGGGATTATTGGAAAATAGATGCGGGTATTACTTTCGCATTATTTCCTCCTCCTCTCAAGTTGCCTTCGAGGTCAGGTGGTTAACCCAGAGAACTTTCACCGGTGAAATAGTACAATTCTTGAGGATCTTCTCATGACGATGTAAGATCTGCTGAGGTTGCTCCTTGTATGTTAGATTCTCTTCCAAAATGATCGTCTCGTGTTAAATGATATGGCTTGGATCGACCATGTTTTTCTTCAACTGTGATACGCGGAATACGTTGTGCACGTCTGAAAGGTCACTTGATAGTGAAAGCCTGTATGCGACTTTCCCGACCCGCTCGAGAACCTCATAAGGTCTTGCATAACGGGGGCTTAACTTTTCTTTCTTTCCAAATCGCATAACGTTTTTCGTAGGGAAAACCTTCAGAATTACATGATACCCTACATCAAACTCGAGTGGCCTTCGTCTCACATCTGCGTATTACTTTTGACGATCATGTGCTGTCTTCATTCTATTCCTGATCTGTTTGATGGTCTCCGTCATCTCTCGCACTGACTCTGACCCAATGACTATCGTATTCTCAATGTCATCCCAGTAAAACGACGTCCTATATCTTCTTCCATAAAGAGATTCGTACGGAGCCATTACGATATTGGAATGAAAACTGTTGTTGTACGTGAATTCTACCAAAGGCAAATGTCGATCCCATGATCCTTGAAAGTCTAAGACACATGATCATAACATGTCTTCTAGCGTCTGGATTGGTCGTTCTTTGTCCATCTGAAGATGGATGAAAGACAGTGCTGAAATTCAATTTCGTTTCAAAGACCCTTTGCAAGTTTTTCCAGAAATGTGCTTGTAATATCGTATCTGTGTCAGATACAATGGATTCTGGAGCTTCATATAGTCTGACTATATCCCTTACGTATTTTTCCGTTAGACGGTCAACACTTCAGGTGTTTTTAATTGACAGAAAATATATTGATTTATTCAATCGATGCATAATCATCCAAATATGCTGATTTATTCGTGTATTATTTATGTAGTTTTTTTTGTTGGATTATTTGGACAAGGTCGTACCTTGAATAAGATGCATGGCTATGTGTCATTATTCAAACACTATTATGCATGTACATTTTACATGATATGATTCCATTATTTGGACTTTTGAATGTAGGATTTGGGTCCATTAGTGGCTCCAATTAGCTTAGTTTATATGATATCGAGGATACGTGTATTGTGATGTGACTCATCAAATATACACGGTCGAGAAAATTGTGAAAGCTTTGATCACGTAAGTTTAAGTACAAATCAGCTTTGCCGGTAAAATGAAGATTCCAAAAATTCAGGTGTGATGTAATAGTTAGAGTATGACATCGATCGACTAGGTTAGCTCCACTTGGACCTTTACAGGCAGGAAAGTTGCATATCTAGTTGGATAATTATGTTGATAGTATGATTGAGAGATACTTTTTCGTCACTAGATTCAATCTCAATGTTTTATTAATCATAACAAGCGGTTCAGAATTTTATAAGATAAAGCTTTTATATTATTGTTGACATTGAAACCGACAAATCATATATTATAATTATGAATATTCTTATATTTATTTTATAATGTTATCTTAATTAACTAATTATAATCAGAATTCTTGGTTGGACAATAAATATAAATATTAATTCTTGTGCCATCCCATCCATTTCATTCATTGATATTTAAACTGTCCATATGGTATAATCTTATATTAAGTAATAAGCCACTTTCTTTCTTTTAATCATTAGATCAACTAAATATGAAATTATTTTTATTTTATTTTATTTTTTGGTTTTTTGATCTAACACATAAAAATGAGACTGCGACCTGTCACTGATTCTGCAATGTTCTCCAGTGTTCTTTTGTTTTGTTTTGTTTTTTTTTTTTCACTGTGATGTGAAAGTAGAAACAAACACATAAAAAACCGAGAAAGTAAAATTAAATATCAAAAGCTTTTATAAGGATATCAAAGTTTTTTTTTTTTTTTTTTTGGTGACTAGGGTGTGCGAGTCAGCTCGCGTGCACCTCGATTAATCCCCGGACGCTGACAAGACCCCCCATCAGTATCGGGTAACATTTTGACCGAAGTCAACGAACGTGGCCAACCTAGATTTTAAGAGTAGTAGGATTCGAACTCAAGATCATTAAAAAGAAGGATGAATCAAACATCATTAAATGAATCCAGATTGGTTAATATCAAAATTATTTTGATGCACTCAAAATTACAAAAAATAGTGTCAGTTGAACAGGTATGTGTGCAATCGGAGAGTAGATTACAATCTTCAACCACAAAACAGATACTCCCTCCGTCCTAAAAAAGATACAACGGATTTACTTTACACACATATCGATATAAAATATGACACGCATACAAGAACGATCAAACGTAATTTTTTTTTTGTAAATTTATTGTAAAATATCAATGGTTCAATAACTTACGTACTTCAACCTAATACATATTACGGGATGATCAGACGTAATTTAATATCAAAACGAGATTTGTATTCATGCGTATTGAATAATATAGTATACGTATATGTTGTACCTTTTTCGAAACGAAGGAAATAACTAGGTCGTGTAGAACTTGATTTGTGTTTGTAAACTACGGAAATATAAATTTCAATTTTACAAGTTTATATATTAGAAGGCCATATGCGGTAACTATTCACAATAAATTTTTTATAATACGATTGTATTTTCTTTATTTATTTTTTTTGAAAGAATTATCTATTAGTCATTAAAACCTAAAATATTTATCAATTGATCATATCTCATTATCTTTTTTTTAATTAATCATCTACAAAAAAATAAAAAAAAAACACTTCAAATAACTAATCATTTCTAAAATCAAAACAAACAAGAACAAATATCAATTAATAAATTATGAGTGATTTTTTGATAAATAAGTTTTAAAGATGAGAACTATTGCTAAATTACATTATTTTTATCCATAAATAAATTTTGTTCCATTTTGGTAAAAGAGAAAAGGATTATTTTTTGTTTTCTTTTCAGTTTTGTTTAAATGATCATTTTTTATTACCATTAGTAACGGATGATATATAAGAACTTTGATTATTTAAAACACATAAAAAAATAATTAAAATATTTTGAGATATTATATTATCTTTTTTTCACCTATCTTTTGATTTAAGAAACAAAATATTTTGTAATTATAAACGTCGAAGCCGATAATATATCGTCGGAATAAACAATACGTTCATCGACCAAGTCGATAAGACGTCGTCGAGCGGATATTACGGCGTTCGGTGGTTGGAGCGAACAATACATCATCTTCCATTGACAGTGCACCCCCTTCCATTGGCACTGTACCGTGCTAACTCGTCCATTTCACCGGACCTTCCATTAACAGTGCGTCCTAATCTCCATGGAGATTCATGGAAACCCTGATCTTCATATCACAAAACAAAATTCGACTCACTCAAATCCTCTCCACCAATACACTACCACAATCCGTCTTTGATTGCTTCACCTGAAAGATTTCATGCATGTGCTACAATGTCGTCATCGTCGTGGACGCATGATCGGGCGAAGTTTGATCAATGACGACGGGCCACGAATCTTAGAATGGACAATGAATCCAAAAGTGCGAGATGGTGAGGGCGACGATTGTAGTCGGAGATGCTCTTTCGTCCCCGTGGTCGGCTGCGTTGATCTTAGAAAATGATGGTCGGTCTGTTTCACTGTGTTTTTCTTTTTTCTGAATGAAACGAAGATGGAATCTCTTTGAAGGCAATGGTTAGGGTTTTTTTGTGGTGGAGATTAACTAGGGTTGATTTTTTTAAGCCAATTGCTAATCTTCCTAAACTCACACCCCCCAATGGGCCCATTTTTTTATTTTTTATTTTTCATTTTGTCCTTTATTCCATGATATTTAAAGTTGTTTATATTTTTTAATATTGATCTTATTTTATAAATATTGATGTGCAGATTTCAAATATATATTTATTTTTAATGTTTGATATATATATTAAAAATTATAAACGATTTTAAATATTATAAAATAAATGACAAAATGGGAAATGAAAAAAAAAGAGTAGGGTCCAAGGGAGGGGGTGAGTTGGGGTGATTAGCAGTGCCCTTCTTGTTGAAAGGTATTAGGATTTATTTATTTATAAATAATTAAATCAAATCTTTGGGGTGATTAAGAACGAATGATTTGATAATAATTTTTTTTAAACTAAAAAAATCAAATCATAATTAAAAACTTAGTGATGTTTTCATAAATAAGTTATAATTTACGGATAGTTTTTTCCTTTTTTTCCTTATCTTGTTCCATGTATATTCACTATATCTCAATAAGCTGATGTAATAGGACTAGCGCACATCTGTAAGTAATTGCGACGAATGCGTGTGAATTTCAGATATGGAACGTAAGATTAGAAGGTAAGTCCATACATAGATGCCTAATCACTCTCTAAACATCCCACGATTAAAATATTTTTAACAGTTCCCATTAGTATAGACAAACCAAATTTTTAACTCACTTTGATTCCCAATCAGTTCCCCAAATCAAAGAAGCAACCACAAATCTTGCGAAATGGCTTTGACCCCATTAATTAATTTTGACACGTTATTCCTTAAACATCAAGATAACGCACTATTTAAGATAATAATCAAACAAATACTAACCTCTTTGTTTTCAAATTTGTTACCTAATTATCATTACTGTAGTTATAATTATCCATCAATGGGAACACAATGCTTAATCAGTGAAATCACCTTCCGTATTTAGTAGATTGAAATCCATTAAACGCAATTTCATAAATAAATAAAAAAAAGCCATTGAACGCAGAGTAATCTCTTACCAATTCATACAGATCTGTTTCTGGGTAAAAAAGCATCCAGTTTTTTTCGGCCTTGTTGATAACGTCAATTTAAATACGAAAAAAGTAAATTTAGCCGTTGAAAGATTAAACCTGATACTCGCTTTCTTTGCTCAAATTATTAATGGAGACAATGGAGTTATTCTGCTATATTTTATTGTTATTTTTATGTTTTAAATCATTAATTTAATTATATATTTATGAAAGATATTATATATAAAAATAAGAGAGAATTCTCCATATTATATTTAATAAAATTCAAGTCACGGTGATTGATGAGAGAAAAAATCGTGAAATTATTTTAATTTTGATTGATTAAAATATATGTTGGATTAAATTTTATTTAATTGACTTTAATTTTTTTAAATGATATCTTTTAAAATGACAATAATGCCATAACATACCGTTTGATTGCATTATACATCACGTAATTTTAGAAGTTTCGTTATTTATCGACACGATTTAAAGTTTCTATTGGCCCATGTGTATAATAAAGTTTATCATCATTAATGTTTCACTATATTTTCTCAAAAATAATGTTTAATCGTCCTGTAATATTGGATAAATCTTCTATCGTCATGCGTGTCCAGTTGTAATCTTCTTGAAACGAAGGAAGTAACAGATTTAAGTAAAATTGTTTTTATAATTTCGAGACAAAGGAAGCATTACGATAAATACTACTCCCTCCGTCCTATAATATATGCATTACTTTTCTTTTTATACTGTTCCAATTTATCTTCAATCTTTTTTTATAGCCAATGTTTAATTTTACAAAAAATCACATCAATCATATTTTGATACAGTACATAAATCATTACCTCCTCTCATAACAATCCCACTACGTCTAAAACATTTCACAAAAATTTATTATATATATAAATTTTTGTATCGGATCAAACGATTATAAATATTATGGGACAGAGAAAATACTTGAAAAATTTACACATATTAACATTTGAGGTTATCTCCACAGACTCCTCCAGCTACGTTGTATATTTTGTGTGACAGACAAATACTAAAATCGAATTCAATCCTTTCGTTTTAGGTTAAGCAAAAACGAACGGCAAAGTCAGATTGACAGATGCGAAGATCCGTAAAACTGTTCATTCACATTAACCGCTCGCGAGAGGCTTCACGATCTTCTTGTTTCATGGATCTGTTTTTCGCCCTTTCTATTTTTCGGTTACTTAAATCCAAATCGATTTGTTAATTAATCTATATTTATGGCACATTATTTTTTCGTTAGTTTCTCTACAAGGAAAGGGAGTGCTATATATATAAATGCACATCACATGTCCACCACCACCTCCATCACGTACTTCCTTTGAAAAACTTCTCCTCTCACCATTTCCTCTGCCACCACACAAAAACCTTCTTTCACATATTCTCCATTGTTTTCTTCATAAATTTCATATTTTTGAGGAGATCTATCGTTGTTCTGTTATCTAAATATGGCCGTGCAGGCGCACCCGATGAACCTTGGATCGATGCAGGCATCATCGGGTTTTGAGCAGAACTGGTTGCTGCCTTTGAATGTATACGCATCGAACGAGATCGATGGGTATAATCTTCTCCAATCGCAACAGAAGTATTATCAACAAGAACAATGTTGCAAGGGGTTCGGTAAAGATGAGACACAGCGTGGTACGAAACGACGGTTGATTAATCTCGATCCATCCACCATTACACCGAAGCCCACCTCGTCGGTCGTGAACCACGGTGATTGTAACATATCATCGGTTGCGGCTTTATTTGCAAAGCAGAATCGAGAGCTTGATGCCCATATGGAATTACAGGTGAACATTGATATCAGTTTGATTTTATTTTGACTATATAATCATTTTTCCTATCATTTTTCCTAGCTTGATGCGCAGATTTTATAAATGTCTAACGTTTGATTTATTTTATGTTTCCAGAGTCAGAGACTGAGATTAGAACTCCAGGAACAAAACAAGCGACAAATCGTCTCTTTGTTACGCGAACTTGAATCAAAGTCGATGTTTCTCCTCGCCCAAAAGGACGAGGAAATTACAAAAGCCAACAAGAGAACGATCGAGTTGCATGAACTCGTTCGAGGATTAGAAGCCGAGAATCAAGTATGGAAGGCCGTCGCCATGGAAAACGAGGCCACGGTTGCTGCTCTGAACACTGCGATTGAACAAATGAAGGAGAAAGTAATTGAGGGTTCACCGAATAATGTTGCCGATGATGCGGAGTCGTGTTGTTCCGTGGTCGAACAGAAGATCAAGAAAAACAATGAAGACGGCGTTGATGGTGAGCGATTGGGCGTAATTTGTAAGGCATGTAACGTTCAGAATTCGAGTGTTTTGATTCTCCCTTGTAGGCATCTTTGTTCGTGTATCGATTGTGCTAGTTTGCTCGATTCTTGCCCAGTTTGTAAATCACCTAAACAAGCAAGCATCGAGATACTCTTAACATAATACATGCGTTCCTCTTTGTTGGTCTTGGTAGATTCAGGTGAATGCTTGACTGCAACCAGTCAATGCTTGTAACCTTTTTACCTAGTTCAATTCTTTGATTCTTTTCACAGTTCCTTGCACAAGAACAAGAAAAAAGAGAAAGTGGAGTGGAGGACAGAGGAAAGCAGAGCATCTTTGCCATATTCTGATTTCACTTGCCATTACATTTGTGCAGTTTCCTTTTACTCCTTTTGGTCACATGCTCTCTGCATTTCGTTTTTGTTTAGGTGATTTTATTATGAAATATTTGTTTATTTAAATCATTTTAAAATATATATAATATATTATATTTAATAATTATATATTAATATATTTAATATTTTTTTATAAGTGTTAAGTTAAACACAATATCATTAAAAAAATTAATTTTTTTTATCAAAATTTTATATAAATTCAACGTATATATAAATTCAAATCAAATTCTCTTCGTATGTTTTGAAAGGGGGAGTAGCATGTTGCAGTCATCAGAAAAGAACTCTGTTCTGGTTAACAGTGTTCACGCTCTGTGTGAAGTGTGAATATAATGTCAAAAGTAAATGAATTATGGAATAGTACAAACACAATTCAAATAATATTGTCGAATAAAATTTATGTATAGTTTTATTCTTATTATCAATCACAAAATTGTTGTTTCTTAATATTCTTGTGCTGAATCCATTGGAAATGAAAAGCAAACACAATCTATAATTACTCTTGCCTTTAAAAAATGATACTCCCATCTTCGTTAGTCATTTTAACGAAATAAGAAAATTATAATATTGATTCAGATTTGAAATATATAAATTAAATTATCATTATTATTTGATCATTCGTTATTTTATATAAAATTATGTTTGATCATCCCACAGACGATTCGTAACTTGAATAATTTTATCATTAACCTAAATTTTAATATTATATTTTTTATGAAATGAAAATAATAAAAGAACAAGAAAAGAAGATGTGGGACGAAAAATAATCCTAAATTAAAAGTAAATTTTTGTTGATAAGTAAATTAAAAGTTGATTTTCTGTCCCACTATGATTCTAAAAAATGAATGAAAGAGAGAAAGTGGAAAGATTGCTTTGAATTGAATTTTCCTTGTTCGCAAAATTGACTCCAATTAGTGGTGGATGTGAGTGCTTCTCATAAAAGAACAACATCCTTTTCAAGAATGTAAATTGGGACATTTCACTGAGGAAATGGGCCATGCTAGAACATTGTCGGGCCCATCCGGGCCAAGTTCAACGAGCCAATGCTTGGCCAATTCCATCGGGCCTCATATTACGGGTCTGGCTGTATCTCAATTTTCGTTGAGAAGAATTCAGGACTGTTGGATAATGCTGAGCAAGCTTCGAATATCAAGCAATTAACCAAATTAAAATTTCTATAATAATAATAATAATAGAAAACACTGTACAAAATTGATAATGTAATCAAATAAACAAAAAATTGAAATTATTTTTTTCCCTTTTGATTTTTATATGTTTTCATTAACTTTTTTTTTTTTTTGCAAACAAAGGATTAGTTTTAAAAAATTATGTTTTGTAAAATACAATTCAAAAAATTGATCTGAAATTTAGGAGTTCATATAGAACAGAAAATTCTAGAAACCCCAACACAGATATATTTGTAAACCATCTCTACTCTTGTTAAAGTATGATTTTGTTTGAAAAATATTAGTTCCAATCCTTATATATTCATGTCAAAATTTACGTTGTAATCTTGTTTACATTTACATGAAAAATCATAAGTGCTTCCTGTTAAACATCGTTTATAAAGCTATCCATTCTCGCTTAACGAAAATTTTATAACTACTAGGTGAGATATATAGAGGCACCACATTTTGATGTTATTAACCCACATGTTATTTTCTCAAAAAAAAAAAAAAAAAAACAAAAAACCCAGATGTTATGATCTACAATTGCGACATAAACAATTTATTGTCGACGTTATCTTGTATTCAAATGGAATTATATGTTTATTATTTTACTGGTAAAATATAAATGAAAAAAGGATTATGGTGCAATTTATCACCATGCCTCACCTATTTCGATCTTGCAATTTTTTGGCATCTTCAGTAGAGGAGACACTCTCCTCTGTGTCAGTCATCTCTCTGGTCATGGTATATATATATCGATGAAAAAATTAGAATATTAATCGGCGTGTTACATAAATATGATGCTCAGGTCAATACATTTTATTCGATACCTTACTCTTTTACGTCTTATGGTCTATATATTAATCACTGTTCGACCTATATGGTCGTTGAACATAAAAGAGCTATGAACTTACACCAAGTGGATAGATCATGCGTACACACAAGGCTCTTTATTTTTTTGTCAACCGAATAAATTCACCCAACAATGAATTTCTCTGTAAAAATATTCAATTATAGACATTATTCCGAAACCATAGCTTAGACGCTCAAATACACCTTAATTGAGTAGAGTGGCAAGTCACAGGTAACAGTGTACTTTATTCAGCTTTCAGGTACTTCTTGCTGTTGGTCCATATATATATGTATACTTTTGTCTTCCTAGCTATATTATTTAGCTTTAGGCTTTACACTATATCCATATGAAATATTCACAATTATTGTTCGTAATAATGTGTTTTTCGAGCCAAAAGTAAGAAGAAAAATACAAAGACATTGATTATAAAGAGCTAGCTTGGGTTCACTGATGTTATATTTATTGGTAGCCTCGGGCGACAACTACGAATCATATCAATTAGTAGTAACGTTTTTTCAAAGTCGATTTTGTGGCTACGAAATACTATGGATGTCCTACGATTTCCTTTATCTTTCGAATCTCTTCGCATATCCTGGTTCCTGATTTCTGTAGGGCTAAAATGTAATCGAAAAAAAAAGACGCTTTAGCTGAAGCAATGTTTTCCTAATTCATGCCTATCAATATTTGTTCTACGTTTTAAAATCTTAAGTATTAATAGTTTATAATAAATCTCTTAAATTGGCTTTCAAAAGTAACCAATCTCAAATTAACAAAGCCAATTAAGTAGGTGCAGTTGGAACAAACCCTCAAGAGATATCTAACCATGATCATATAAATAACAATTGAAGAATGATTGTTTATAACTGAATTAAACCTAACCTTTATGACAGCTTTATTAATCTCAAATGTATCATCAAATAAAAACTACTAGTTAGGTAGCTAGGCACCTGTGGTTAAGTCTCATCTTAATAGCTAATGGTAATCAATTAAAGAGTCTAATTTCAAAACCATAGTCTACCTCTAAGCCACATTTTTCATCACATATACATGTTGGTGGGGGACGTATAAGTATATACTCTATCAAACATAGGTCTTTTTCTTACCCACCTTATTGGTAAATAATGGTCTACCAATTTTTAGTATACTTTCCGTGCATGTGATGCCATTATTAATTTCCTTCCAATTAGTCGTTGTAGAAGACTTGTAATACATTATCAGGCTAGCTATATAGCTAGTTTAGGTTCTGCCTTGTGTGTGTCAGACTTGCCTCGCATGGCAAACAAGATATAACTTTGATTCCACGTTATGATGCATTGTACTTGTACATGCACACCATTACTATTCACTAACCTAACTTTTTTTTTATGAGGGTGTCCGGATCAACTCGTTCGCATCTCGATTAATCCTCCGGACATTGATAAGGCGTCCCCCATCAGCATCGGGTAAAGCTTTAACCGAAGTCAACAGGCGTGACCAACATGGATTCGAACCCAAGACCTTCAAGAAATAGGTTGAGTCGAACACCACTAGATCAATCCATGTTGGTTCACTGACCTAACTTTGATCGCTTCGATTAATTGAAAAATTCTAAGATGAAATACTCATGTCTGACATTATGTTGTTAGTATGTTATTTGGATGATGATCATGTTGTCGGTTTCTGTTTTCTGTGTAACGTGTTTTAGTTAATTACTGGATCAAAAAACTTGGAAGTTCTGATGGGATAAAGCAACTGATAATAATGATCGAATGACTCTTATCACTCTTCTACCAAGAAAAGGACAACAAATTTTTTTGGTTTGTCGTTATACATGCGGCCACGGCACCCTTGAATTAGATTAACATTACATGATCTTGACTTGCCTAGATATATATGAGGAAAATGTGAATATCAAAATAGGAAGATTAGCAAGAACAATAAATAAAAACTTCAACTTTGGGTGATTACAATTGATGAAGATGTCCCAACTTCCAATATATCAACCAAATTTTATGAATTCAATTCAAAGTCGTGTAGGATAATTAATATTTATGATGAAAGGTCCAAGTTGATGTGAGCAGAATAACTTAAAAGTCGGATACATGTCTGTATCTATTCATTAGGTTTAATTTGTTGTACTTCAGCTTTGAATTTGGGCAAGATTACAATGGTCGAGCAACTCCGTTGATAAAGAAATTGTGTTGTTTTTTCTCACAGTCCGTTTACGTGAACTGAATATTTTTTTTGGTAAGTTTTGGAAAGAAACGTCTCGTGAACATGATACTAGAAATACACCGGAGCAATGTGCACGTTTGATTTGACTAACAGCATGGTGCTGTATTTTTGTACAGCAGACGATCCAGTTCCACACCGCTGACTGCTGTTTTGATTTCTTCACAAAACTTGCTTGGTACTTGATAGATGCATCACATGATTATGAGTATGATACATTTGAAATATCATACTACTAGTATTAGTATGTCATACACATGGATTAATTACAGCTATATAAAAAATAGGAATAGACGATAAGAAGTCGAATATTTTCAAAGGGAAAAATGCATTTAATTTTTGTGAACTTTCGATCTTTTGTATTTTCTTTTCAATTTTGGATATAGACACATGCAAGTTTTCTGTCACAAAAATATATAGTTTCAAAAAATCATATATAAAAAATCAAGATTTTTTCAGAATTTATGAATATTAAGTGTTTATTTTTAAAATTAAGAAGGACATCAAGTAAAAGGTCGATAGTGCAATTTTCCTATTTTCAAAAGTGCAAACTACGGTTCGTAGTTATATTGCTGTTGGGCCTTTAGGGGGCTTTTAACCTTAGTTTGACCGAATTTCAGACAAAGCTAGATATCACAGTTTGTTTTCGTCTTCCAAAGTATGGGTTTTGTGACCCAACTATTATTGCTGCAAAATGAAACGCAGCCCACAACTCAAGACCATCTTCGACTTGATCAGACTCAGACCATCCATTGCTGGTAGAAAACCATGCCGGATGCTGATACAACTGAGAGAATATAAACTATTGTTGCCATTATTATTCATCATCACACTGCTAATAAACTATCCTTACGAAGGGGTTTGGGACACTTGATCGTCGTCTAGGTCAGAATCGATCAATTGACCGCTCCTTTGTTCTTTTCCGTGACATGATTCATTTGCACAGTCCCAGACTCAGCAAATGCATGCAGACGATCCTCAAGGATAACAAGATGTAGCCCGGCAGTGGTAATATCAGATAGTCAGAGACTTGATGGCAGCACCATGACAATCGATTAACACCTTGTTTTACAATTTCCCGTAGCCAACAAAGCAGCTCAAAATACGGCCATCCGTCTAATTGAGTCACCCATCATGCACGTCTTACCTTTCTCGAATGCTGCATCTCTCAACAGTAATGAAAAGCAAGCCAAGAGAAACACAGATGCCTTGAACAATCATCAGAATCAGAAGGCAACAGTTGAATACAAACCGGGTCTGCTGACTAAGATCAACTTTCTCGGACAGTGTAAGAGGTTACACATGCAGAAGGCGATTTTCTGCACTCAGTATTCAAAACACTGTATTTGCTCCCTCGATCTTTCCTACTACTTACTGAAAACAATAATACGAAACTAACAGAAGACTAACCTTGGAGCCGTATCCGTATAACTGATCAATAGAGACTGAACCCGAAAAACTGGCTGATAAGAATTGCTAATCCAAGGGCAATGGCGATCAGGGAAGATACCCATGTGAGTTTCTCAGTTATCCTAGGGATCCTGTCTTTAAGTGCCTGACTACAAGAACCAAGGAAAACTGTATATCCTCCCATGGCAACCACCGTCCCAACCAAGAACATACACAAGAACGCTGCACCAGCAAGGCGAGAAGGCAGGGCGAGTGCTGGCACCACCATCATCAATGCATCAGGTTGAAGCCCGTGCACGATCCCTGTGGCAAATGTCGCGAACCCTATCTTCTTCTTTGAGGCCACAGGGGCATCTAAGGAATCATATGCGCTGACATCACACTCGCCATTCTCTAACACAACACAAGGGGTTGGCACCTCTAAAGCTTCCTTTATACCGATAGCGCCGATGACAAGAAGGGTTAATCCAACAACTCTAGTTCCCCATGTCCGTATGATCTCTATGTGGAGACGGTCTTTCAGTAATAAAAACAGTAAACCAAAGATCACTTGTCCTGCATCATGACCGCAACCCCATAGAGCCCCAACCACCGCACTTTCCATCCGAGTACGGCCAATGGAAAGAGGAGCCAATGCAGCAAGATGGTCTGGACCTGATAGTGTGTGAAGGCAACCGGCAAAGAAGCCGGT